>PVHP010022387.1:0-28442 GCA_004024765.1 Zapus hudsonius
CCCCCCCAGTCCTCCTGAGTCCCTTTATCTCACCAGACAGGCTCAGCTCCAGCTCTGCAAGAGGAAGCACGGCCCAGGCCTCTGGGAGGGGAACGCCTGCATGTGACCCCAAAGGGAAATGAAAGTCCAGGCCAGACCTACAGTCCCTTCCCCTGAAGCCTTCTTCTCCAGCCCCTGGAGTTGTGGAGGGCTCTACAGGAGCACCCAAAGGCACTCAGGACCCTCTGGGTTCTCACTGGCCACCGCTACCCACTAGCTGTGGAGCTCCGGGCACTCCAGCACCAACAAAGGCACACCCAGGAGGCTGCACGCTTGGCCCTTAGCCTTCCTTGACCTTCCTAGGCCTGGGGTCCCCAGGATCTTCTCCTATTCCCTCCACGGAGACCCTCCCCGTGGTCATACCTTCAGGAGCTGGTGCCTGCTGCCCCCAGGCAGTGGCCTGGCCCTGGCCCCCCAGGGGCCTGGGCCGGACAATGTCCCCTTCCCTTCGTTCTGCCCTCGGCCCCCCTTCCTTACTATCCCCCTCCCCCAGCCCAGTATAGGATCAGCCAATCAGAGTCCTGGAAAAGTGGGGCAGAGGGGAGGGCGGGGGAGCAGGGATTAGGGGAATCTGAGGAGAGAGGGAGGGGGTGGGGAGGGCTCAGGCACAGCTGAGGGCAGGGAGCTGGTCCAGAAAGGTCTGAAGGGGTCGGTCTCTTCCACCCATGGTGGACCAGGGTGCCCAAGACAGACAGGGGTCGGACTGCTAGGAGCTTGACTTCCACATTCTAAGGTGTGAAGGAGGGTAGGACGCTTGCCTTGGCCTTTGAGTGATTTGGGGTCTAAATGCCTTGTGTCCATTTCTCCTCTAATACCTTCAGGTTTGGGGATGCAGTGCAGCTGGGAGGAAGGGAGGGAAGAGAGGGAGGGAGGGAGAAAATACATTTGGGGAAGAGTGGCGACAGAAGCAGAAACAAGCAACTGAGAAGAGAGACACAGGGAGAGAAAAGACCTCTACTAGATGGAGGGCAGAAGAGAGACACCTGGTGGGGCCCAGGGCCAGGCCAGGCCAGAGGAAGAGCGGATGGAGTCTCCTCTTCCTGGGCTGTCCCCTCTGGCCTCTCCCCTGGGCCCCACCCTCCTCCCTGCCTGGCACACCAGGGCAGCCTTAACGAGCCTCAGGAATGGTGAGAGAAACCCGAGTGTGCCCAGCATCTCCAGCATCCAGCTCTCACCCCCAGCAGCTGGTTTGGGAATGGCACTTCCCTGCCCACAGCCCCAGGGACTTAGCTCCCTGACCCTTCCCTGGCTCTGGACTCTCTAGGATCCCACTCCTGAAATCCATCTTAGAGGAGAAAGCTGAGTTCCAGAAAGACACAGAAAAACATCTGAGGAGCCACTGGGTGCCAGGTAGTGGACGCGCTACCACATATGAGCTCTGCTGGGAGGCAGGCTCCATGAAGCAGCCAGTGGTAGTTCTTCCCTTTGGCACTGGAGGACACAGGGACTCAGAGAAGTTAAAAAGTTGGCTGGTGCCACACAGCATAAGATCAGGGCTGAGATTCAAGTCAAGATCTGTTGCACCCCGTAGCACATTCTTCCTCTGCTATGGCTCCCAAAGGGCTGTCTAGTGCTGAAGCAGAAGGCCTGAGTGCAGGCTTGCATCTGGCTTAAGGGGACCGTGGGGAGAGCAAGCCCATGTTCTTCCTGGGCCTGGAGACCTCATGTCAGTTTCAGAGGAGGGATGCAGGGAAGCAGGTAGCAGCCAGTCTGGAAAGGATGGGAAGAAGGGAAGTGGGACAAAGGGGTGAGGTGAGGACAGAGGGAGTAAGCAGGAGGACAACTGTCAATGCATGGTCCCTTCCCAGACTTCCGTGGCTCCTGCAGGGGTGGGGGGAGGGGGCAGATGGAAGCGTAAGGGTTGGGTGGGCAGGAACAACTCTTGAGGGCTGGGGCTGCCTGCCGCTCAGTAGCATGGAGGAGGCTCTGGGTTCAATCTGACACCTCAAACAAACAGGGCTGGGGAGACGGCTGAGCAAGCATGAGGACCTGAGTTCATATCCTCAGCACCCACGTAAATGCTGGGGGTGGTGGTGCGTGTCCGGGAAGATGGAGACTCCCTAGGGCTTGCTGACTAGGTAGTCTAGTGGAATCAGTGAGCTCCGGGTTCAGTGAGAGACCCTGTCTTAAAGTGGAGATAGAGGAAGACACCCTCCGTTGACCTCCAGCCTCCACATGGACACACACGCACACGCACCAGCACACACGCATATACACATGCAAAAATAAACATAAACAAAGAAACCCAAAGCAGGACTCATGGTTTCAAACAGCCTCAGGCTCAGCCCCCTCCTCCCTTTGCCAGAGAGGAACAGTAGGGGCCACACTGGGGCTTCCTCCCAGAGGATGGCTCCACTGCACCTGACTGGGTGAGTGGCTGGTCTGTCTGACTCAGGCTCATTGCTCATCTGTCAAACCGGAGCAGTCCCTGCCTCCCAGAGTTGATGAGAGGATTGAGCGAATCCATGCGAAGTGCTGGCATGTCACAATGAACGCTCAATAAATGTTTGCTAAATAAATGCGCTCTCTTCTGATAAATGGTGACAGTTGGTTCCGAGAGAGGGAGTTACTAGACCAAGGTCACACTGCTAGTGGGTTTTGAACATGCCTGGTTCCAGGAGACAGGGCAAAGGCAAGGGAAAAGGTAGAAGAGGAAGGGCTGGGGAAGCAGGCTCTCATGTAGGAGGTGAGGGCTGCAGGCAGGTTTTGAAAAAGAGGAGGAGACCAAACCGTGTGCATGTGTGTGCGTGTGGGGCACCCACGTTAGGCAGGGCAGGGAGGGGCTGGGGCTGGGGCAGGCCATTCCAGAGGGAAGCTCATTACAGTAATTACCTCGTGCAGACAGAGCCCCACCCGCTCTATGGGGAATTGCGACATGTTCTGTTCAAGACAGAGGGGTGAGCTTGCAGAGCCTTTGTCCGTGTCCACCCATCCATCTCCAAACCCTGTTTAGCCCTGGACACTTTGATCCTGGGCTGGAACCCACAGCCAAGTCACACCTGGCTCCCTACACACCTCCAAGAGCTTCTCTTTTTCTTCCTCTCCCAGAAGGGCCAGGTATGGAGCTATGGCCCTTGGGCTCTCTTAGGGACAGCTTGGGTGTGTCTGGTGTGAACTGGTGCAGTCAGGGGGTGGGGCAGGAGCCAGGAAAGGTGTGAGGTAGGAAGATTGAGCCAGGGTGAGGTCGAGATCACAAAGAGGTTTTGGGCTGGGGGCGAGGGTGGTTAGGGCCTGATGGTGGTGGTACTGGGGACGGGGACAAGGGTGGGTATTTGCCTCAAGGGAGAAATACAGATTTTGTCTCAAACCTTCTCTTTTCTCCTTCAGGCCTTTCGGCTTCTTTCACCCCCCCCAAAAAAATGTCTAAAATTGGGGTTGGGAGAACCTTGAACTCTTGACATCCTCTGGACCAAGTGGAATGTATCGTCCCCTCATGCCTCAATCCCCTACCTTAGCAGTAGGCAGGCTGAAGGCTGGAGAGGCTTTGAAGTCAAAGATGAAAGAGACAAGGGGGTGATTATGGACGACTGAAAAACCCCAGCTCTAATACCCTCTGGTAGACGGGAGTGGGCCGGGCCTGGAGGGAGGCCTGGCTTGGGACAGCAGAAGCTGGTGGAACTCTGGGAAATCTTCCCAACCTGACTGGAAGGGGCTTCCCCAGATTCCTCTCCTCATCCTCACCGAACCAGGGACTCAGTTGGAAAGGCCAGCCCAGGGAACCTGAACCCAAAACTTCCACCTTGAACCTGGGTCCTGACACTAGATCTTGTTTTGTTTGGACCCTGGGCCTCACCCTGTAGCCCAGGTCAGCCTGGAACTCACTGTGTGGTCAAGGCTGGCCTGGAACCTGCAAAGACTCCCTTCTCTTAGCCTCCCTGGGTGCTGGATTACAAGCATGCATCGCCACACTGGCTGACTGGAGACCTTGAGCAAGCGGGACAGGGACATCTTGGTACTCCTCTGGGGCCACCTTGCACAGGGACACAGTGACCTCAGTAATTCAGATCTGAGTATTTTAAGACCTGAGGAACCCACAGGCCCTGAGCCCTGGCTGACCTAACTCAAAGAAAGCTGGCATGTAGCTCAGTGGAAAAGCTGGTGCTTTGCAAGTGCAAGTCCCGGGTTCATCCCAGGAACCAAAAAGAAAGGAGAAGAAAAAGAGGGCTGAGGTTTTGTGAGCCCACCAGGTTGGGGTCTCTGTCTGTCTGTGGCCTTGGTACAAGAGGAGGAAGTTAATCACGGTGTTCTCCAGGGAGGTGGTGAGGACCCAATGACAGGGTCAATGTCGGAAAATTTGGAGTCAGATATTCTTTCTGGGGCTGGGGCGTTGGCAGGCAGGTCTCTGACACCAATTCCCCAGGCCTCCTGACCAGGGCGAGTTGGATTCACCCTGGCCTGTTCTGGGCACGCAGGATGAGGCCTCTAGGAGGCTGCCCAGGGTGGAGCTGGGAGCGCAGGCATTGCACAGGCCGGTGGAATGTGGAGCCCCAGTGCTGGGGGACTGAGTCCAACCTGTGTTGGGGTGCCCCTCCCGAATGGGGGTGGGATTCACAGAAAGGCAGACTCTCTTCTGCTAGAGACAGCCTTGGGGAGGAGGCCCGCAAGCATGCATTCATCCTTGGTTCTCTCATTCATTTAATAGCTAGGATGGAGGGCCAGGTGGAGGGCGGAGAGGCTGAGCCATCCGGAGGGGGAGCAAAACAGAGGAAGGAGGGCAGAGGGGAGAACCGGGTAGGCGCCCGAGGAAAACAGGCACGAAACAGAAGGTCTGGGAATGAGGGGGATGCGCATGGAGCCAGGTGTCCTCATTGGGGGACCACAGGTGTCCAGGTGTGGTGAGGGGCTTCCACCATAAACAGGGCCCAGGAACCGGCCCAGCCAGCGGGGAGGGCAGAGGTCAGAGCAGGCCCGAACCCCGGGGTGGAGGCAGGGCGGCTGGCACGGCTAGGCCCTCTCTCCTCCCCCTTCCCTGGGGCTCCGTTCCGATGTAGGTCATGAGGATGGGGTGGCCGAGGCTGACGGCTGCCACGGCCCAGTGGGACTTCCCCTCCCCCAGCCCACCTTTCCCTCGCCCAGGCGGCCCGGGCAGCCAGCGCAGTGAGGGGCAGGTCCCGGCGTGTCGGGCCGGGCCGGGCTCTGAGCCGCAGGAGCCTGGCAGGGAGGCTCCTTCCCACCCTCTCCTCTCGGCCCCCTTATCTGCAGCCCTCAGGTCCCCACCTCCCACCACGCTCACCTCGAAGCTACACCCACCATCTTTCTCCCCCGCCCCCCACTTCCTCCTTTCCTTCTTATCCTGGGCCCAGAAGGATGTCGGGGTGTCAAAGCCCAGGGTGGGGGACGGCGCTGGGCGGCGGGTCGGAACCTTCCTGCCAACTCCACCGGGCCGGGCCAGCCCCCTCCCCCAGCCTCTCGTCCAGGTCATATAATATTCATGAGCCTCATGAATACGCAATGTTCTCATTATGGGGCGGGGGTCTCCCTCGCCCGGCCTCCCCCGGTGCCCCTTCCTAGATGACGCCTGGGGAGGAGGGGAAGTGGGGACCCCTGATGTGGAGCGAACAACCGGGGAGGGGGCGAGCGGGTGGCTGGCGGGCGGCCGCAGTCCCCGCGCAGCCGGGGTGGGGGTGTGGGGGACCCCGCCGAGGGACCCCGGAGCCTGGAGCCCAGAGTCGCAGGCGGAGGCCACTCACCGAGGATCATGCTGGGGACCCAGGCGCCCGGGGTTCCGCGTCGCTCCGTCCCGGGGGCCGCTCTGGCCGGGCTGGGGTACGGGGGGCGGAGCCGGGGCGGGGCCTGGGCGGAGCGGGGGCGGGGCCCGCAGCAGGTGAAGGCTGGAAGGGGGGGACCCGGCACCCCGGCCTGGGCTCCGGGAGGGGCCTCCACAGCCGGGCCCAGCGCCGTCGCCGGCTCTCTGGGCTTTGCGATGTCACCACCGCCGGGTCTGGGGGAACCATGCGAGGTGATGGAGGAGGCTGGAACTGGGGTGCCTGGGTTCCTGGGAGGGGCTGAGTCTGAGGTCGGGAAGTCTGCTGATGGGGAGCTGGGGTGTCTAAGTGCTGTGGGGAGGGATGGAGCCTGGCTTGGATCCATCGAGTGGACGGGGAGGCTGGAAAGGCAGTGAGTTTGGATTCAAGTTAGTTTTTTGACTGTGAAGCAGGATGGGGGGTGCTGGGTCTCAGGTGAGTTGTGGGGCTGAAGATGAACCTAAGGTTGACCTCTGGACTCTGGGTCTTCAGGGAAGCTCTGCAGTCTGCAGCCCGTGGTGCTGAGGACGCGGCAGTGGAGATCACTAGGGTATTCGGAAGCCAGAAGGTCAGGACGACGAGGCTCAATTTAGAGAGACGCCCTGGGTTGTGTTGGGGAGCAGAAGCATCTGCCCAGGGCCTACAAGCCAGGCATTCCCCACCACTGGTGAGGTGGGGGGGGGGGCAGGGAAGACAGAATGAGCTGGGAGAACATGGGGAAGGGGGTCGTTCAGGACACCTGGATCTATCTAAGGGCCACAGGAGCACTGGGCGGGAGGCCCCTCGAGGCTGGAGTGTGAGTTGAAGGTGTCTGAGGAAGACGAAGCTATTCCAGCCCAGACCTGTCTGCACCTGTCTCAAGAGGAAGGGCAGCAGGCAGATTTCCCAGAAGGCCAGGCAGCCAGCTTCAGGCTAACCCCAGCCAGAGGAAAAGGAGTGTGACTGAGGATTGGAACACTGGAGGTTTAGGGAGGATGCTGGAACCTTGGACGAGTTTAGGAGGGGTAGGGACTGCCATTCCCGAGTACTGGAGGGAAGTTGGGGTTAAATGGCCAATTAAGGTGCAGAAAGTTCAAGTTTTTACTTCTGGGCCCCAGCAATCTCTGCCCCTGCCTTGTTCATCTGGTTTGCACTTGCCAGATGCTGAAGGGCAAGAGGAGGCAGGGATGCCAACATCATGGTCTCTGGGCCTGTGACCTGCTGTAAGCATCTGATTTGGGGAAGGATGTGGGGCTTCTGGGTGGACTGGAGGAGCTCCACCTGCTCTGGGTCTGACCTGCCACCATTTCCCTGGGCTCCAGCACCAGAAAACCTGCTTCTTAGACCAGCCCCTCCTCTCCTGGGGGGGACTCAAGACTAAACAAGGGTTTGGCATGGCTGAGCAGTGACAGCGCTCCTTTGCCCCCCCATACCGCCCCAGGGACAGAGTTAGGGAGCTCTCAGAAGAGAGGGAGCTTACCTTACTATGGGGAGGCAGCTGGCTGGAGAGCTGGGTGACCTTGCAGGCAGGGTGGGGCATTGTGTGGGGTGAATTTATTATTGATGAGCCCTGCACCCCAGGCTACTAATGAGCCCAGGCCGGCTGCTCTAATTGATGTCAAGAAACTTGAGACCCCCAGATCATCTTCCTGCCTGCCAGCTGCCTCTTCTGAGCCCCCTCCCCCTCCCTGCACCCCCAGCTGCTCTGTTCAATTCCTTTCCTCCTCTTTTCCACCTCAAACAGAGACAAGAAGGTTCAGGCCCTGAGCTTATGTTCCACTCTCCAGACAGGAGGGACATTCCTTCTGTAGTGCTGCAGTTAAGTTCCCGTGGCCTCTGGACAGGCACTGGCACTAGGTTCGGCTGTGCTGAGCCCAAGGAGTTCCTCTTTATGCAATCATGGGAGAGATCTTGTCAATTTCTTTCTTTTTGTTTTTTCCAGGTAGGGTCTCACTTTAGCCCAGACTGACCTGGAATTCTGTAGTCTCAGGCTGGCCTCAAACTCAGTGATCCTCCTACTCCTGCCTCCCTGGTGCTGGGATTAAAGGCATGTGTCACCATGCCTGGCCTTGTCAATTTTTTCAAAAGCATAGGTACTGCACACTAACACATTCATGACACCACCTCACTTCATTTCCTCCTAGTAGAGGGAAAGATTTCAGATCCACCTGGGCAAGGTAGTGCATGCCTTTAATCCCAGCAGAGGTAGGAGGATCCAGTGAGTCTGAGGCCAGCCTGGGACTAGAGTGAGCACCAGGTCAGCTGACCCACCTGGAAAAACAACCAGATTTCAGATCTGGGCCCTGGAGTTTGGTGGAAACTCTCTCTCCTGAGAACTGCTCTTCATATTGGTGTTAGGATGGGATTTTCTCCCTGAGGATCTGGTGGACCAGGGCTGCAGTCCTTGGAAGGATTGGATGGTTCTTCAGCCCCTCTTCACTTAATGGGTTGGGGAAAGACATGTTAGACGTTTTAGAAGTCACAGACCAGAATGTGGCCTAGAGAATTATTTTGAGGTGTTGCAGGCACTGCTAAAACAGAGTCTAGTAACTGCTCTGATGGGGGGGGGGGGGAGGAGACGTGGACCTCATACCCTCCCTTCCCCAAATTCCCAGAAATTGTGGCTAGGCTGCCCTCTGGTGGCAAAATCCTGGTCTAGCCTGGCATGAACGTTTGCCTCCAAACTCCATTCTTCTTCTCCTTCCTCAACATCAAGATAGCTTTTTTCTCTTTGAAAACCTTACTGCTTTGGAATGTTGGCTAAGAAGGAAGGCTTTCACAGGCTTTTGCTCTGTCAAGGAGTGTGACCCTGGACAAGTTATGAAGGTTCTGGACACAGCTGATCTTTCACATGATACACATCAGATAAGAGCATATATGTCAACTATCTAACAGCACCCTTCCCAATAATGCAATCAAATAATATGAAATCTAACAGGCTTCCCTTCAACTTAGTTCCATGGCCTTGTCCTTCATTTTATTATTCTGATTTAAGGAAGCCCAGGTGAATCGTTGGCACCAGTATTTCACACCTTCCATTTGGGTCTTCTCCTGAGCGTTCTTCCATAATGCTCCTACCTCAAGAGAAGGGCTTCCTTCCCCTTCTCCCCAAGGGAGGTTGAGGACCAGAGCTGTGGGGGCCAGGTCAGGGGCACAGGAGACAAGCCCTCTTTTCTCCCCTTTTACCATCTTTAGTCACCTAGAAGGTCCTGGGGTCACACTCCTGGCTCTGGTGGCAACATTTCCTCCTCGCCAAGCCACGGCTTCTGGCTGGGCTTGGAAGGAGGCCGGTGGAAGGAGGGACTGCAGCTCTGCTCAGTGGGGTGGTGGGGAGGGTTTATTGCACTTGCAACAGAGTTTAAATAAGTTCCGGGGGTCCAGAGCCAAGGGGAGGGCTGGGCGGGGAGGGAGGCAGCGTCAGTGCAGCTGGTGGACAGAACCCAGGTCCTGCAGGCCCAGGGCTTCCCTTTCTCCGGGGGCTGAGCAGGTCTGCATCTGGCCAGGCAGAGGTTCCGGATCTGTTGCCATTGAATTGCAGCCTCGTCAGGGTCCTGGGGAATTTCCAACTTGTCCTAAGTCAGAGTGAGCTGTGCCCTAGGCCCAGGTCTGGAGCATACCCAAATCAGTCCTGGACCCACCGGCTTAGGCTGAGCTCCAGATCAACCCCAGGTCCCAGGCTGGATCTGGTTCCATTTGAGTTCTGAGTACACCGGAGCTGGGTCTGTCCTGAGCTGGACCTGGGGCACCATCCACAGTTAGTGTTCCTTGCTGGAGCTACCAGGTCTCATTCCCCCAGTCCCAGGCTGATGGCTGTGGGCTTCCTTTGGATCTCTGGCAAGGCCAGTGGCACATCTTTGCAAATTGAAGCTGGATGGGAAGTCCTGGTGGCATGTCTGGCCCAAAGAACCATGACTAGATTCCCTAGTTATGGCTCCTAGTTGTTTTCAGGAAATTCCAAAATGCAAAGGCTACAGGAAGGCTGGGCCTTCTGTCCCTGGATCTGAGGCCCCCATCTGTGAGAGGGCATGTGTAAACAAGGGTCCTTCACAGTGCATGTGAGGAGGGGTCCCCAGCTTCTTGTTGCCCCTACTCCTCAGCACTGGCCCTTCAAGTATGTCTCTGGGCTAGGGAGAGGAGCTTCTCCCTGGCCCTCAGCACCTTCAGGAAGTATCCAGCCCCATCCCTGTCAGAGACAGAGGGTGGAGAACCGGCTCTTCAGGATCAGGAGTCTGATCAGGAGGACTCAGGCATCAGAGGTGGCTGGAGGCTTGAGCTGAGCTTTTTCCATAGCAGTGCCATACGGGAGGGAGCGTTTGAAGAAGCCAAGCTGAGGGGAAAAGGAGGTGCATTCAGGGGCCTCATTTTCCCCAGCTCGGAGTCTAGTGAACAAGAACTCTCCTGCCTCCACCCTCCCAGTCTGCCAAAGTGGCTTCTCATTCATTCCAACATATTTCTTCAAGGGGCATGGGAGGGCTAACATGGAGGATGATTTATTGTGGGGAAGCCTTAAAAATGCCCCCAGTGAAGTGAGGGGACCAAGTCTGACTGCCTCTCAATAGCGCCAGGCACTTCTAGGAGAGGATCATTTGCTGACGGTTGCCATCCATGGTTTATAGAGGGACAGACAGCACAAATGCAGTGCATTTGCCATCTCCGAGTTAGACTGATTTTGCAATACGGGCAAACATCAACCCGAGACAGGAAGACTCTAAGCGAGGGGCTGCAGAATGACAAAAGGGACCTTATAGGAAGGGACAGGATGGGGTTTGAGTAGCCGGGGCAGAGGTGGGGGCTATGATGGAAAATGGGTGCTTAGGATTCTGCTGGGATTCTCCTGGGAAGCCTGACGGGAGGGTGGTCAAGTCATGGGCAGGAAATGGCTGACCTTGTAGAGGACGTAGATGAGCAGACCTAGGAGCAGGAGGCCGAAGAGGATGGCCAGGATGATGATCCACAGCGGGACTCCATTGCTGCCCTCTGCCTTGCTCCACTGTATGGCCGTGGCCACCTAGGGAACAAGCTGTGAGGTCGCTGAGAACCCACAAATTCTCCCTACCCTACATTGGACCCCACTTGTTATGCCCTGTGGAGCCCTCATTTTGAGCTAACAGCATTCTGAATTTGTGTGTGGGTGATACTGTGTCTTGCACTTTCACGCTCACATTGGCTGTTCCTTCCCCTGAATCTCCAGGTCTCTTCTTCCAGGAAGCCTTCCCTGAAACCACCTGGCAATTGTCACACTGCATGTCACTGCCCCTGAGGTGTGAACTCCAAGAGCAGAGATATCATGCCCACCTGGCTGTCACGCTATCTCTGGCACCTGCATAGTTCCTGGTCCACAGTAGGTGCTCAGTGAACACTTGCTACAGTAACAAGACCAGCCTTTGTGCAGGCCCAGTCCCCGTCCCAACATTGAACCTGGCTTCCCTGGAATCACCTGAAGCTTCTTTTGGGGCAGCTGTCGAGGCTGGATTCGGTAGGGCATCTTCAGAGCTTCGTAGACAGCCTCACACTGCAGGCTAAAGGGCTGGTGCTCCCGCTGTGGGTGGGGAAAGGAGGTCAGGGCAGCCCGTCTTGGGACCTAGAGGACAGAGGGCTTCCCCATGCTCTAGCTTCCCTATTGAGCTCATCCTCTCCTGATTCTCTGGACAATCCTTCTGTGAGATAGTAAATGTGAAACTGAATGAAGAATTATAACTAAATAATGCATAATCATATGGCTACACGTTAATAAAATTCTTTTGAATCATTAATATGGGTTAACACTCAGGACCAAGCTTGGCCCATAGCCTGTACTCAGTGTGATTGCTCTGGTGGGGGGAGGATAGGAGCGCGGAGTGCTTGCCCAGCACGCATGAGCCCTGGGTTTGATCCTCGGCACCAGAAAAAAAGCTGGGTATGTCGGTGTGTACCTATAATCCAAGCACTTGGAGGGTGGATGCAGGAGGATCAAGGTCAAAGTCATCCTCAGCTACACAGAAAGCTCTTTACCCTTCCTGTTTCTACTTGTCTACTGTGGGTTCATCTGACCCCTACTGTTTTCTGTTCTTTCTTTTGGTACTAGGGATTGAACTTTGGGCCCCGTGCATGCCAGGAAATAGCTCTACCAGTGAGCTATATCCTCAGCACTTTTTTAGTTTTTAGGATGAGACATGGTCTCATTCAGTTGCACAAGCTGGCCTTGAACTTTTGATCCTCCTTCCTCAACCTGCTCAGATGCAGGGATTACAGAGTCCCAGCAGCTGTGCTGCAAGTCCCATCTAAAATGCTTTTTAAAAATATTTTCAGTGGGCTAGAGATATGGCTCTTTTCTTTATTGCCTAAGGACCTGGGTTCAATTCCCCAGCACCCACGGAAGCCAGATGCACAACTGGTGTGTGTGGTGAGTTCATTGGCAGTGGCAAAAGGACCTGGCGTGCCCATAATCTCTCTCACACACAAATTAAAAAAATAAAAATAAATAAATTTTCTTGTATTTAGTTGCATGTGTGAGGGGAGTAGGGATGCACCAGGATCTCTGGCTGCTATAAACAAATGCCCGTCTGGCTTTAAGTGGGGTGGCTGAGGAATTGAACCCAGGCCAACAGGCTTTGCAAGCGAGCATCTTTTACCACTTAACCATCTCCCCATCCCCTTAAGGTGCTTTTTTCAAAGGGTGTGCTTTTAAAATATTTATTATTTATTTGAGGAGATGGAAGTGAATGGGCACAGTGGGGTCTCCAGCCACTGTAAATGAACTTCAAATGCATTCACCACTTTTTGCATCTAGCTTTATGTGGGTAAAGCCTGGGTAGACAGGTTTTGAACCACTGAGCCATCTCTCCAGCTTAAAAGTGTTTATAAATTTTTTTAAAAAATTATTTATTTAGGGTTCGAGAGATGGCTCTGTGGTTAGGTTGCTTGCCTGTAAAACAGAAGGACCTGAGTTCAATTCCCCAGTACCCATGTAAAGCCAGATGCACAAGGTGGCACATGTGTCTGGAGTTCATTTGCAGTGGCTGGAGGCCCTGGTGTACCCATTCTCTGTCTTTCTCACTCTCAAGTAAATAAATCATTTAAAAATTATTTTTCAAGCAGAGAGGCAAGAGAGAACACACACACACACACACACACACACACACACACACACACACACACACAGAATGGGCACACCAGGGCTTCCAGCCTCTGCAAACGAACTCCAGGTGCATGAGCCACTTTGTGCATCTGGCTTTACCTGGTACTGAGAAACTGGGTTTGTAGATAAGTGCCATCTCTCCAGCCTCCTAGAGTGTTTTTAATGTGCATGTGTATGTGTGTACGTGCTTGTGTTTGGAGTAGGGGCTGCACATGCATGTGTGTTGTAGTGGCCAGAGGCCAATCGAAGGTGTTGGTTCTTTTTTGGAGGGGAGGGGGCTTTTGAGGTAGAGTCTCACTCTAGCCCAGGCTGACCTGGAATTCACTATGAAGTTTCAGGGTGGCCTCGATCCTCCTAACTCTGCCTCCCAAGTGATGGGATTAAAGGCGTGTGCCAGCAGGCAAGGCCTCATTGTTTTTCTTTCTTTTCTTTCTGTCATTCTCTCAGCTGTCCCTTCTTTGCATGGGCCAGAAAAGCGCAGTTGTTCCTACTGTCACCACGAGGTGGCGACGAGGACACATAGCTGGGTTTAGACTAGGATCAGGACTTGGGAGGCTGGGAGGGGACTTAGAGTAATGAGTCCATTAACCAAAGGAGAGGTAGATAGGTAGGAGAGAAGCAGGGAAAAGGCCCAAAGGTCACGGTCAGGGCTGCAACAGGCTCCCTCACCTGCAAGAAGGTCTTGGCCCAGACTCGGAAATGCAGCTGCAAGCTTTGGCTCTGTTGGCGGTGCAAGTGCCCAAGCTCACAGCGCAGCCGGAAACACTCAGCTTCTGGACATTTCTGGCAAGAAGAAAGAGGAGGCTCGAACCCAGAATCCCCTTCTGATGGTTCTCTGCCCCCCACCCTCTACTCCCCACCCCAGGGTCTCACTCTAGCCCAGGCTGGCCTAGAATTCACTCTGTAGTCCAGGTTGGCCTTGAAATAATGGCAGCTCTCCTGGTGATTCGGAGAGCTCTAAGTGGTGACCAATGCTTGAGGCCAGCCTGCTTCCCAAGATGACTTACCAGGACCCGGGGCCCCGAGGAGGCAGGGTTCCGAACCGGAGCTTCTCGCCTCTGCACGTGGTGTGAGGAGCCCTCAGGATCCAACTGGAAGAGAATAGACACTCGGCTGTCTCTCCTGCCTCATGACAGCAGCTAAATCAGCCTGCACTTGGGTTCCAGGGCAGCAGCTATGTGTGATACTTCCAAGGGCAAGGAACTCAGAGAGCTCCTTGCTGAGCTAGGGAAATAGCTCCCACTTCTCTTGTGAGTTAACATGGAGACGGGTAAGTAAGTCCCCGACCCTCATCCTCCCCTAGGACCTTAGCAAGGCTGCTTGCTGATCCCTGTTTGGTCTTCTCATTGCACAGGTAGGCGCCTCCTCTTCCTTCAGGCCTCTACTGGGTGTGCTAGGCTAGCCCTCTGCTAGCCTTCCCTGAAGATTCCATTTCCGTCTCCCCATAGCACATTAGCCCAGAGAACAGGTCTCACTATGTATCCGTGGCTGGCCTTGTTACAAGCTACATAGCTCAGGCTGACCTTGAACTCACAGCAATCCTCTTGCCTCTGCCTCCCCAGTGCTGGGATTACAAGTGTGGGCTTACCAGGGTACCTGGTAAGCTCCTCTCCCCTCCCCTGGTCTCTTTCTTGAGCTCTGCCTCCCCTCCTAAGTGCTGGGGAAGGAGTACCTACCTGAGGTTCTGAAGTCACCTGCACCACTGTGCCCAGATCTACTTTCAATACCTGAAAATGTCCCCCTTACTTAGCCACCGTATACCAGCTTCCACTGAGAATGCGAGCTCCATGAGCGTAAATTTGTCCTGAGCCTAACTATTCATTTCTGACATTACTCCATTAAAGGCTGTTTATGAATAAACACACTATAAATCAGACACTGGGCCTGAAGGAGGCTTCCAGGAGGTGGTGGTAAGAACCGGGGCCGGGGCTGGGTCAGGAGATACAGATGGATATTCAGGCAGAAAGACGGAAATGCAGTGGGCTAAGGGTCTTCTAGAGGCACCGTGGCCTCACAGCGACCTTCCCCAATCCGCAGCCCAGTCTGCCAGTGCCCAGGCCCTCACCTCCAGGCCCTTTGGGTTAGGTGGGGAGCTGGTGGTGCAGTTGCTGAGTCCTGTCACCCTGGTCACGTAGAGAAGCTTCTGACCATCCAAAGCCTGGGGACAACTGAGCTCCAGCACGCCCCAGCTGATGGAGCTGGGGCCCATGTTGATGAGCTGAGGAGGAAGAGCAATACACTGTGAAGTGGAAGAGAATACAGCCCTGGGGCTGGAGACATGGCTCAGTGGTTAGAAGTGCTTGCTTGCAAAGCCTGATGGCCAGGGTTTGATTCCCCAGCACCCACATAAGCCACATGCACAAAGTGGCACATGCATCTGGTGTTCATTTGCAGTGGCTAGAAGCCCTGGCATGCCCAGTTCCCTTATTCTACTTGAAAATAAATCAAAATATTTTACTTATTTATTTTATTATATTTTTGTTTTTTTGAGGTAGAGTCTCACTGTACCCCAGACTGACCTGGAACTCACTCTGTAGTCCCAGGCTGGCCTCAAACTCACAGCAATCCTTCTACCTTTGCCTCCCAAGTGCTGGGATTAAAGGCATGCGCCACCACACATGGCCTTTTTTTTTTTTTTTTTTTGAGACAAAGTCCACTTTCTAGTCTAGGATGTCCCAGAATTCCCAGCCATCTTCCTGGCTCAGCCTACTGAGTGCTGGGATTACCAGGTGTGCTTCAACCAGTACTTTTGGAGACAGAGCCAACTGCCCCTCCCTCCTCTGGCTGTCTCTCTTTCACGGACCCACCTCTCTTTCTCTCAATCCCCACTCTAGTCCCACACATACTCCCCTCATCCATTCTAGGCCCATTCCTCTGCTCCCTTCCCTGGCCCGTCCTCAGCCCCTCACACCTCATAGACATGGTGAACAGCAGGGCCCAGGTCTTCCTCCTTCACAGGCTGGTCTTGGGGATTCCAGGCACTAACTGGGAAGCTCACTGCCTCTGGCTTGGAGACCCTAAGGAGAGGGGGATTTAGAGAGGGGCAGAAGGCATCCCTCCATCCCAAAAGTCTGTCACTCTTCCAGAAAAGCCCCATTCTGCCTGGCACTAACCCATTAAGAGAGACGTGGGCTTGAGCCTCCACAGAGAGCGGGAAGGAAACCATGTTGCTCTGCGAGTTGTTCAGGTTCTTGCTGTGGGGTGAAAGCACACCTGAGGCAATGCCGGGCCTGAGGGAATTCCATCTGGAACCAGGCTTGGCCACCTGCCCTACCCTCCCTTCTGTCCCCAACTGAGCCCATCCTCTCCTGCTCCCTACCTACCTGAGGATCTGGAAGTCAAACTGGATGGTTTTCTTAGTGTCCTGGAGATGGGGGACAGTGAAGCGAAGACCACCCCAGATCTGCAGGACAGGGGAGAGAGGGGCTGCTAGAGGGGGTGCCAATGCCCTGCGATGCTGTGGACTGGCTGGCCCCTGTCTTGGGCCCCTACCCTTCCATCCAGGACTTACGCTGGCCCCTGCCTTCATGGGGTTGCCCAGGTCACACACCAGCAGGCGGCTCTGGTTCACAGCAAAGTAGTCGCAGCTGAGGCTAGAGAAGTTCTGAGGAGAGAAGGTGCAGGTCAGGCTTTGGTGCGCCTCTGGAGGGGTGCCAGCCCCCAGCTCCACCTGAGAATCCCCTTACCCCTGGGTTTCTGACAAGTCCTGAGTACTCAGCCTCTGGGGGGGCCGTGACACGCAGCTCAGCCTCATAGGCTCCGCCTTCCCCCATGTTCTGGGCGTGAAAAGTGAGGTTCAGAGAGTTCTTGTCACCCAAGTACACGTGTTTCTGCTCTCTGGAGGGACACAGGGTAAGGACATGGAGGAATGACCCCTCAGACCAGGTTGATGGACATGATCAAAACAAGCAATAATGGCCACTACCGACAGATTGCAGCTGTGGCAGGCTCTGGCCGATGCTCTATCAAGATGACTACATTTACTCCTTCCCTCTAGAGCCAGGGAAATAATGTTCTAATTCCAACCATACGAAGAAACGCAAGGTCAGTCTTCCAAGGTGCATGGCTAGAATGTCCTACTCTGCTTTCTCACATGCTGGGTGCACCCTGAGCTCATCAAAGGGTCAGCCCACTCACCCATACACTTCCAGCTGCAGGTCAGGCACACAGATGTTGTCCTCACCACAGTCCAGCAAGATCTGAGCCTGGAGAGCAGGACAGCCTTGAGAGAGTTCCCATCCTCCTGGGTTGTCAGCTTCCCCACCCACTCACCCAGGACCCTGCCCCAAGCACCAGGCCCCTCCCCTGCCCTCACCTTGTCCTCTATCCGGCTCTTGCTCTGATAATGTAGGACTGGCCGGAGGCCATGGCTGTCCATGGGAGCTTTGGGGTCCAAGGAGAAGTTGAGGGCAATGTGAATTGGGGAGAGTTTGTCTCGGAACTCTGACTCGTTCTAGGGCCAAGGGAGAGAGTTCACAGGGTCAGGGGACTCTGGGGACACAGTGGTTCTCTCTGCACCAAAGCCCATGGCTTCTGACAGAGGATCTGTTTGTCATCTTCCAAAGAAATCTCCCAACCTCCCTCCCCTCAGGAGGGTCTCTGTTCTGAGTGGTCACACACCCTAGCCAGGCCACATCTGGCCTTGGGGCCCTACCCTGAGGTAGATCTTCATCTCTCTGCAGTCTTCCCGAGCCCCGTTCTGGATGAGCAGGGTCTGGGTGAGTGTGGCCTGCCTGGAGGTCAAGAACAGCGCCCGGCGGACCCCTCCCTTCTGTTTGTGCCAATCCAGCTGGAGCTCGACTGCAAAGCCTACAGCAGGGACACCACGCATGGCAGTGTGGGACTCTCCCTCATGCTCTCTTCAGAGTCCCCATTCCCCTTACCACCCCAGGTAGCCTCCCTTACCAATGGAGTTGGGCACATGTTTTCCAGAAGCATTGAGGCAGAAGCTAAGGTTGATGCTGAAGAAAAGACCAAGAAGAAAGTGGGTGAATGCTACTGGAATCAGCATTCTACTTCCTACCTCCCAGTCAGACCCAGATGAGGACACCCCCATTTGTCCTTTCTTGAAGTACACATGGTCCCCCACTGGCTTGCAGACACAGATCTCTGCAGGCCCCTGGGCCAGCTCACCAGGACACAGGGCTTCCTTCCAAGCTGCAGCTGCGCTCCTCAGGGTTGAACATGGAGGGGAAGATTGTAAGGGAGGCGCTGGCAGACACGATGGGGCGACCCCTGCCAAGGGTGCACGTGAAGGAAATAGGATTAAGCCGCCTGCGAAGGCTGGGCATAGGCCTAGAAAGCCAATGTCCTCCACATGGCTTCCCCAGTCTTAGCTCTGTGGAGACACTCCCAGTCCTGAGTTCATACCTGTACACGAGAGCCTTGTCCACACCAAAGGACCCCACAATCAGATCTGCAAGAAGCCAAGGATCACCAGTTCAGCAAGCTCCCAGTCAGGATCATTGCTCAAGGATGCTACAGCTACAGTGAGGGGACTGTGACCCCTGGTGGCATCTGCCTAGAACTGCACCCAGGAGCTCAGGAAAAGTGTGGGGAGGGAGGGCCTGCCACTAGGAGTTCTAAAAGAAGAGGACACTGGGCACAACTCACCAGGGTATCCATTGCCATCCAGGTCTCGGCCTCCTCGAAGGGCAGAGCCAAAGAAGTCTGGGGTGTGGCCAGTTTCCCACAGGGGTTGGAGAACTTGGGAAGGCTTAGAGCCCAGGCCCCCTGGGCCTCCAGGGAATATAAACACAACTCCCTGCTGGGTCTCCCCACCAAAGGGAGCTCCAATGGCCACATCTGCAAGACACACACACCAGTTATCAGGCCAGAGGTCCAGGGGTCAAAATCTCTACCACCAGACCCCAGAATACTATTTTTAAAAAACACTGTCGGGCGTGGTCACGCATGCCTTTAGTCCCAGCACTCGGGAGGCAGAGGTAGGAGGATCACCATGAGTTCAAGGCCACCCTGAGACTACATAGTGAATTCTAGGTCAGCCTGGGCTAGAGTGAGACCCTACCTGGAAAAAAAAATTTACTTGCAGAGAGAGAGAACGAGAGAGAGAGAGAGAGACAGACAGAGAGAGACAGAGAGAGAGAGAGAGAGAATGGGCACACTAGGGCCTCCAGTCACTGCAAACAAAAGCCAGATGAATGTACCACTTTGTGCGTCGGGTACTGGGGAATCAAACCCAGGCAGTTAGGCTTGGTAGGCAAGCACCTTAACTGCTGAGCCATTTCTCCAGTCCCACAGAATACTAATTTAACTCGTCTGTCAATTCTTGGGTTCTAATCTCTTCAAACCCCAACACTGGGATTGAAGTTCACAGAGGTGTCTGGCTGACAGATATCCTCCCCCAAAGCCCTGCTCCCCACCCACCCAGTCCTCCCACTGGGCTTCACCCCCCAATCCATGGTACTCACCATTGTAGCCATCCTGGTCCAAGTCCCCCAGAGGGGTCAAGGAGCTGCCAAATCGGCCAAACTCATCTTGGCCAGTGAGGGTGAGGGTGGGTGTGGGCTCGATGCCAGCTGGGTGCTGGAGGTAGATGTAGACCCTGCCCACTTCCTGTGGCCGTCCATCAGCTGTCCGCTCCATGAGCAGGGGTGCCCCCACCAGCAGGTCATCGAGCCTGCAGGAAAGTCCAGTTGCACCCCAGGTTCCCAGGCTCCCTCCCGTGGGGTCAGAAGACCCGAAGAAGAGCTCTAATGTAGGACTTGCCCCAAGCAAGGATGAGATTCTGGAGGAAATGCCCCAGAAGCCCTTTGCCTGTATTGGCCCAACTCCACTCCTTCCCCCGCAGGTAGGTTGGGAAGGTCCAGAAGTGTGTCCCTTTCCCATGACTCACCCATCCCCATTGATGTCCGTAGCAGCCACGGCATAGCCAAAGTAGGAGGCCATCTGGGAGGCGGGGGGGGGGGGGAATGACACAAAAGGACAGCACTGGGTCAGAACAAGGCAGGGTCACTCAATAGGATCAAGAGGGGCTGTGACTCCAGAGCTGGGAAGTTTGACGTTATTGGGTTGGGGCTGAAGTTCCTTTGTCAGAGGGTCAAGCTGAAGCAGTGTGGGGGGGTGTCCTCACCTGTTCCCCTGAGAAGTTGTAGAGGGAGTGGATGTCTGAGCCATTAAGGATGGTGACCTGGAGATGAAGAGACAATCCTATTGGTCCTGGGCACTTCATGAAGGACAAAGTTGTCCAGGGAGCAGGCCTTCCTCAAGGCACCAAGTACTGCTCGCTGATTCCCTTGCAGTTTACCCAAATCTCCACACTCAGGATGCTCTTCAGTTTTTCTCCCTATCTCTTATCAGCCGCTGGTAGGATTCCACATGACCTGTTTGTTGGCCACCCTCACCCACAAGAACTGGAAGATTAGTGGGGGGTGGGGGAGAGCAGGAGCCTAGCTTTGCTTTTTGTTTCTTTAGAAATTGAAGCAGTGTTTGGCAAGCAGCAGACACTCCATAATTACAACTGAATGCACACTGGGGCCTCCGACCCCCCAGGTTCCAAACAAGTCACCCCTCAACCTCCTTCTCCCACATGCAGCCTCCCATGTTTCCCCTTAGCCACTGGCCCAGAGGCCTCCAAGTCTCTTGGATCCTGCTCTCCTTCCAGGACTGCTGGACAGCCACCCTGCCTTGGATCTCTCTCCCTAGGCACCCCACTACAAAGACTCGCTGACACCAAGAGCAGATCTGGACACTTACCCCGGCCTGTACTGCCCCTGCTCCCTGCAGCTACCGGCCCTCCAAGGCTCTGGGATCTGATCCATTGCCTGTGTTTGCTCAGTCCTCCTCTATCTTCCTCACCCTTAGTCCCAACATTGGGCCGACAGCTAGGCCAGTTCCTGTGCTTCAGCATGTTCGTGCCCTAGCTTTATCAGAGCCTGATCTGATCCACTTCCTGTCTCGAAGGCAGTTACTCAGTCCGCAAACTGTTAGCGCCTCGATGGCTTTTCTGAAACTTATGGTGCAGAAAGAAGGTCGGCTTTGGAATAAAGTAGACCTGGGTTTAAATCTCTATGTACCCACTTACTAGCTAGTTTCTTTTCCTTTAAGGTTTTTCGAGGTAGGGTCTCCCTCTAGCCCAGGCTGACCTGGAATTCACTGTGTAGTCTCAGGCTGGCCTCAAATTCACAGCGATCCTCCTGCCTCTGCCTCTCTAGCGCTGGGATCAAAGGCGTGCGCCACCACGGCTGGCTACTAACTGGTTTCTTAGCTCCTCTGTTTTCCCATGCGCAAACTGAGTGCACCTATCTGTCCACCCCACCGAGATGGTGTGGGCAGCGGACAGCGCCTGGTGCATCCATCGAGGGGCTCCCCATGATGAGAAAGGACACTTGGTTAGAAGCACCTTATGAGAGGGAGGCAATGTCGTCACGCTCTCATCTCTCACATGTGCACGCATGTGTCCGGGCACTTGTCACCTCTATTAATAGCAGTTGCCCGTGTGCACCGCTGACAATTCATGAAGTGCTTTCATGGGCACTGTCTCGTCCCGTGAGGTCAGAACTATTATTATCCTGCTGGACAGGGAGGCACAGGCTTAGATAGGCCAAGTGTGGAGCAGGGTAGGAATGAAAGGACAGAATAAGTGCCAAACCCGAGCCCAGGTCTGACTCCTCTACACATTTCCCTTCCTTGAATCAGACTTCTGAAATCCTGTCCAGTCGACCCCCAGCCATGTTCTAATCCACTTTGAGATAAGCTTAGCCGGGGGAGGGGCGGAAGGAAGCCGGGCTGGATCTTACATAGCCATAGGTGAGGTTCCCTTTGGGCACACCAGCAACGAAATCTGCAGAGAGAAGAGAGGACACTGTAGCGGAGGAGGAGTAGCAGAAGGTGGTGTCTAAAAGCTCTGGCCTCCAGGTCATGGCTCTCTGGCTGACCCTCCCGTGACCCAGCCTGGGGACACACTCACCTTCTGTGTCATCACCACTGAATTCGCCCACAGCCACAGAGTAACCTGGGGGACAGAGTGGGTGGATGTTAGCATTCCCATTTCCGCAACCTGGCCAGGTCCCCAATCCCTTCAGAGTCAACTTGTACATGACAAGTTTGGCACAGGAGCTGGGGGTACTGGGATGGGAGAATCTGGTAAAGCCTGACTGTGGACAGGAAGGGCCCTGGTTTCCCCTGTCCCCCATCCCACCTGCTCACTTACCCAAGTAGGCGTCGTCGTAGATGGAGCTGGCCTGGCGTGTCTGCAGCTGCCCCTGCACCAGGTTGATGAGGTACTCTGGGTAGTAGGACTCTGCTATTTGCTCCTGAGTGGCGGACAGGATCTGACCTGGAAGGAGAGTGGGAGATGGGCCGGGGGGAGGTGGCAGAGGGGCTCTGGTTCAAGGAAAGGAATCGTGTGGGGGGTGATCAACAGAACTGGAGTCTGAAGGAAGGAGAACAGAGGGAGCATGTGGAGATGGGAAGGACTGGCGATTCCAGGCCAGGGACAGGGACCAGAAGTGATGCCAAGGCCTAAGTAGCGTAGAGGAAGTACCTACCTTGCCAAAAGTAGCTCCCTGGTCCACCCAGGACCACGCGGCCAGTCTGCAGGGGGAGGGGGCAGGGGTGTGAGTGCAAGGCCTGCTGCTGACCCTGGTCCACACCGCTGCCCTCCTCCCATCACTTCTCACCTTGGTGAACTCTGTACTGAAGCCCCCTTGGCAGTAACCCTGTCCTACTGCCGAGCTGAAATCTATGAGGGGAGATGGTGATGAGTCCAGGGAAGAGAGGAAGGAACAGAAAGGGGATATGGGAGAGGGCCTCCTGGGAAGCTGTGAGGGGAAGGCTCTAGCTATGGGGAGCAAACCCTGAGCACCCAGGACGCTCCTGTGGGGAAGCCGCACCCGCAGCCCGCATGTTCTGGCCCCCACCTGAACGGCAAGGTGCATACTCCAGAATCCGGGTGAAGTTATCTGTGGAGAGGTAGCAGGTGCCCACTGGGTCGCTCTGTGGCTCCTTCTCTGTGCGCCAGCTATACAGTGGAGCACATGCCTGCCAGGTGGGGAGGAGGGGCTTCAGTTTAGCCCACTAGGATCCCTCCAAGCCTGACCATCTCCCCAGCCACCCATCCTCTACCATCACACACCGAGCCCACTGGCCCCTCACCAAGATGGAGGAGCCATGGGCTCGAACCGTCGCCCCAAACCACTGAAAGGACTTGTATTCCACAGGCTCCTCTCCCTTGGTACTGGACAGCGAGGACTCCAGGATCCGGGAGCCTTAAGGAGTGGGAGAAGGGAGACAGTCATGCTGGGCTCCAGGGTAGCCTCTAGTCTCAGCCGGCAGAGGCACAGTACTTCTAGGCCAGGCCCTGAGCCCCTGCAGCCCACTGGGAGAGGTGAGGAGGGTCTTACTCCTACACACACACCCCAGAGCCTCCAGAGTTACCCCTAGATCTTCCTGCTTCCTCACCAGGCCGGTACAAGGACACTTGCAGTGAGGGGGAAGCAGAAGCATAGGGGAAAGTGGGTGTTTCCCCCAAGGGGAACTTCCGTCTGTGGCCAGACCTGTGTCTCCAACAGCATGTCAGTCCATTTCCTTTCCAGAAAGTCATCTCGGGGTTTCTTTCCAATCTCTGCCATATACACTGCTTTTTTGAAATATATTTTTATTTGCATATGTGTGTATGTGTGCATCTGGGTGTGCCAGGGTCTTCTGCAACTGCAAACAAACACCAGATGTTTGTGCCACTGACTGTGTCTGGCTTTACATGGGTGTTGAGAAGCAAACCCAGAAATTCCTTTTAACCCCGGAGCCATCCCATCTCCCCACATCTTCCTTCCTTTTTCTTTCTTTTCTTCTTTCTGTCATCTATCTATCTATCTATCTATCTATCTATCTATCTATCTATCTATCTATCTAGTTTGCATTCCTTTCTGTGTGTGCATATTTGTGTAGGCCAGAGGCCAACCCTGGGTGTTATTCCTCCCTGGGGCACTGTCCCCCCCTTTTTTTGAGACAGAGCCTTTCATTGGCCTCAAGCTTAATCTGTAGGCTAGACTACTGGCCATCGAGCCCTGGGGATACTCCTCTCTCTACCATCCCAGAATACTTGCTAGAATTATGTGCCCGACACCACTGCCAGCTATTTTTAAAACATGGTTCAGGGGTTGAGCTCAGGTCCTCATGCTTGGACAGCCAACACTTCACTGAGTCATCTCCTCACCCCTTGCCTTTCTCTCTCACTTTGTTTTTCGAGGTAGGGTCTCGCTCTAGTCCAGGCTGAGCTGGAATTCACTCTGTAGTCTCAGGGTGGCCTGGGACTCACAGCGATCCTCCTACCTCTGCCTCCTGAGTACTGGGATTAAAGGCATGTGCCATCTCGCCCAGCTTCTTTTTTTCTTTTCTTTTCTTTCTTTTTTTTTTTGAGCAAGGGTCTCACATATCCCAACTGGACTTGCACTCAAGATGACCTCAAACCTGACAATCCTGTCTCCCTGAGTTCAGGTATGTGCTAGCACACCTGTTTCATATGGTGCTGGAGGTAGAACCTAGGGCTTTGTGCTTACTAGGCAGGTCCTCTGCCTTCCACTCCCTACGCTTCTCACTCTCAGCTCCTTCTCAGGCTTTTTACGATTTCTTTATGTATTTAGAAATACACAATAAATGTAGAATAGGTTGGCTTCAAACATGTGGCCATTCTGCCTCAGTCTCTCTCAGTCTTTTTTGTGTGTATTTTTAAATTCTTAAATTGTTTTTTTTTTTTTTTTTGAGGCAGGGTCTCACTCTTGCCCAGGATGACCTAGAACTCACTTTGTGGCCCAAGGTAGCCTCAAACTTGTGGTAATCCTCTAGACTCAGACTCTCAGGCTAGTGTGTGTGTGTGAGAGCCAGGGCTTTTGTTTGTATACAGGCCAGGCTGGCCTTGAACTCTTGGCCATCTTCCTCTTGCAGCCTTTGAGTGCTGGGTTTACAGGTATGAAAACCACCCCTGGCTCTCAGGCTTCTAAGAACCCATCTGTTTAGAGACTTAGGGGTGTAACCCAGTGACATCGCTCATGCTCAGTGTGCACAAGGCTTTGGATGCGATCCCAGCACCCTCTCAAGAATCAGTTGGCTTCTACAGTTTTATACTCTCCTCTTCTTGCCCCTTCACCCCGATCTTTATCTCCAGGGATAGACTACCCCCAGGTTTCTGTCTGTGCTCTTCTGTTTACTAGGTAGTGATCTTGAACAAGTGACTTAACCTCTGCTTCCTGTCTCGTAGGATAAGGGGATAATAATACTCCGCACAGTTGCTGGCAGGATTAAGTAAGCCAAGGACACAGGCCCTCGAGACAGTGCTTGGCACGGAGCAAGTGCTCTTTGAGTGTGGCTTCCATCTGCAGCTCCGACTCTGTCTGTCTCTGGGGCCTGAGCTCCCTGGAGGTAGTGGCTGAATCACACCACGCCTGGTGTGCACTGTCACTTAGTCAGTGCCCAGTTAAAGGAACTGAATGGCTCTCCCCGCCTTTGTCTGCCTTATGGCCCTGGCCTCCCAGAGTTGTGGGTGATTCAGTGGAAATGAGAGCCACATGTTTCTGAATCACTCCCGCCCTCCTTGGGCTGGGCTGCTGCAGGGAGGGCTGCACCCCTTGCTCCAGACACTCCCAGGCCCCACCCCCAAGCTGCAACCCTCCCTGAACTCCACCAGCCTACCTTTACTGTCAAATTCGATGGTGGTACACTGAGCAGGGCTGGCGCCCCAGGGACACATGTAGACAGCACCACCCTGCAGCACACCTGGCTGGCTGGTGTTAGCCTTGGGTGCCCCCACCAGCACGCTGACCCTGTGGAAGAGGAAAGGAGGCAGTTTAGGGGACTCCTAGCTCTGGGTCAGCCTCTAGAGGCAGGTAGGCCCCAGGCCTCAGGGCCAGGGCTGAGGGTGGGGGTAGATGCCCCCTGGGTTGTATTTATATCTCTGAAGATGCCATGGATGCCGGAGGCACTGGCTGGAGTCAGGTGGTCCCCATGTGCCGCTGTCACTAACCCAGCCCCTCCCCTCCACACAGTCTCATTCTCCTACCTTCCTCTGTTACTACAGAGGAGGAACCAGAGTCAATTCCTGGAGGGGAAGAGGGGCTAAAGGTCCCAGACCCCAGCCTCTCCACCTTGCCATCAAGGTTCGATGCCCAACCTAGTTGGGGCTATAGCTCAGCGGTAGAGGGCGTGCTCAGCATGGACAAAGCCCTGGGTTGATCTCAGCACCAGGAAAAGAAAACAAAAAAAGATATAAAGATCAAATGCAGTGTGTGACCTTTGAGAATTGAACATATATATAAAGAGACAATTTAGCTCAGGGAACCCCGGGCTCCTCTGCAGTCTCAGGGTCCTTTCACCATCCTGTACCCTCTCTTCCCAAGGCAAACCCTCTCTCTGGGCTGAGCCCCAGGCATCCAGCTGCTCGGCCCTGGGGAGTGGAGGAGGAAAATGTGAGTCTCGGAAATCAGGAAGAGTAGACAGGTCCTGGAGGATGCTGCAAACATGGTTCCCTTGAGTCTGGGCCTCCTCTTCCTGGCTTGGGGTGTCTCAGCCCCTGCACCCCTTTCCCACAAGCAGTCCCAGAAGACTGAAGCCAACTCCTGTTCTACTGGGTCCTCATCTCAGACATATAGCAATTTCTTCTCCAGCAGAGAAGTCTGCCTCTGATGAGGTCTTAAGCCAAGGGTGGTCCTGGGCCTTCATCGAAGTTTCTATGGCCCTGGTTCCTTTCCTCCAAGGCTTCCTCACTACTCTCTCTTTCCTTCAAAGTCTCCTGTGATGACTGCATCTGGCAGCCTGGGCAGCTTGCCCTGGCACCCGAGGCCCCAGGCCAGGGTCCCTGCCAGCCTTGGTCTCGGCCTCAGCTCTCCACATGCTGCCTCTGGCTCTGTTCCTCAATCTCTCCACCCTTCTGGCCCAGGTACTGCTTACTCTTTTGGTTTGTTTTTGGGCCCCTCCTTCTTTCCTTCTTCTTTTATGTTGGTTTTTCAAGGTAGGGTCTCGCTCTATCCCAGGCTGACCTGATCTCAGAACTTATGTTTCTCTACCTCTATTGGGTTCTGTCCCCTTTCAGCTTTCAGCACTGCCAACACATCCCTTCTGGGCTCACTAGGAAGGAAAGCCCAAGTCGAGAACTTAGCCGAAGTCCCAAAGATGGGGTGTCTTCCAAGAAGCCAGGCATACTGAGTGGGGAGGGCTGGGGTCTAAGAGGAGCAAGGGATGGGACCAGCTGGGTGAGAATGGAGAGAGAAGGCAGGGGTCCAGAGGAACAAGAGGGAGTGTCCTTAGTTATGGTGGGGGAGATGGAGAGGGGAGGTGCCAGCTTCATTTACCCTGGGGACAGGAAATGTTTACTGACGGTGGCTTCCTGTCAGTTCCAACCTCTCACTTCTCCGTTTGTCTCTCACCCTCTGGGCCCCACCCCTCTCACCCAGACGTTAAGGGCAGTTGGGGGCTGGAGCCACCACTCCAAAACCCCTTGTCAGGTGCAAATGGGTGAGGCTGATGACAGTGGGAGGCTGCAATGCCCAGGGACTGGGAGGAAAGAGGGGTGTGCCCCTTCCTTAGCAGGAGCTGCCCCAGAGAACTTGGCCTTTGCCCCTGGTGCCAGGAAGCAGGGGCTGAGCATGAGAACCAGGCCACTGGACTGACGAGAATCTGGGAGTTCTGGACCTAGCGCAGTATGGACTTGGCAATAACCTTCCGGGTTTTCTCTGAGCTACCTCAAAATCTCTGGGACAGGGACCTGGAAGGGGGGCGTGGCACAGCTCCCTGCTCTTGTGGAGGAGCTGAGCCTGGCAAGGTTTTTTTTTTTTCTCTAGCCCAGGCTGACCTGGAATTCACTATGTAGTCTCAGGGTGGCCTTGAACTCATGGTGATCCTCCTACCTCTGCCTCCTGAGTGCTGGGATTAAAGGCGTGCGCCACCACGCCCGGCTTGGCAAGGAGTTTTACAGGACCCAGAGGTGCTAGAGTGCTTACAAAGCTCCCAAATCCACGAACCTACAGGCCAAGGGTCTGCTTGTTCTCCAGGTGAAGGTCCAGCATACCTGCATGCAGGCACGGGATACACAGGCCTTCTACAGTGGCCCATCCACCCCAGCAATCCCTTCAATCAATACCCAGTGCTGCCACATGCCAGCTGAGTTCATGCCAGGTTGGCATGAATCTCTCCTAGCTTGCTTCCTAAATCCTACAGCAGTTGGGTTCCTGAGGAGGTCCAAGAAAGTGACAATAAAGGATCCTTTGGCTATTTTCAATATTTCAGAAAGGCTAACGGAAATCATGCAATTACCTGATAAGGCAGCCTAGGCTAATTAAAACTTCCAGTGAATTTGTTTTGGGCTGGCATTTTATCAACCCGTGTAGGGAGTCTGGTTATCTCACGCTGGTCAGCAGCTCTGATTGGCAGCTACAGATGAAAAGGCCATTAATTATTCCTTCCTAAATAGTTTGGCAGACAAACTCTTCCATGATGGAATTCAAGGGAAGGAATAATTGACATAATTTATTTTAAAGCCTCAGAACCCTGAGGTTCTCATAAGTCTTTGGAGACTCGGATAGTCACAGCTAGAATCAGCTACAGAGAGCACC
>PVHP010022388.1:0-28424 GCA_004024765.1 Zapus hudsonius
TGAAGTAGGTCAGTGAGGGTGTTTCCAGGAAGGATTGATTGATGGAGGGAGGAAGACCTTCCCCCAGAGTGGGTGGCCCTTCTGGTGATGGACTATGTATAAATAAGCTTCAGGAGAACACAGGGAATTTGACCTGGCTGTCCAGGCTACTTTGCTGGTGTGCGCATCTTCCTTGTGCTGCTGGCTTCCATGGGCCTTAGAACCAGCTTCATCAGCCTTCCCCCACGGGCTCTCTAGAGGCCAGTGGCCCACTAGGAATCCTCCAGGCCTTCAGTGCCAGATGGGGACAGCTGAAGCATCCATCCTCATAGACTGAGCAGCTATGCGGTTCTCTGACTCTCCAGCCTTCGGACAGCTATTTGACTTTCCTGCTCATATCCTTTAAGCTAATCTAGTAAATCCTTATTATAACACATATTCATTCCATCAGTTCTGTTCCCTTAGAGAACCTTTACTAACGCACCATGTTTTAGTTAATTTTGCATTGCTGTGATTAAAATACCCAAGAGAACAAACTAAAGTAGTATTTGTTGTGACTCATGGTTTCAGAGGTTTCAGTTCATAGTCTGTGGCTTCATTAATCCTGGGCCCACGAGGCAGCAGAACATGGAGATATCAGGAGCTGGAAGAGGAGGGGGAAGAGGCAGAGGAGCAAACAGGAAGCAGAAAGTGAGGAAGAACCGAGTCTGGTATAACCTTCAAAGTCACAACCCTAATGACCTACTTCCTCCAAAGAGGCCTCACCTCCTAAAGTTTCCAGAACCTTCAAAATAGCACTGCCAAACTGAAGATCAGGCATTCAGCACATGAGTTCTGTTGGGGGCTCTTCATACTCAAATCCTATCCTCAGGGGATGAACATGTTGCAGTATACATAGTGATTATTGTGTCTTTGACAACTCTTTCTCTGTTTCGCGGCTTGACTCTTCCATGCAGAATTGGGAACTGTTTGGAGGGGAGCTGTAGGGGACTGAGGGTGCCTGGCTTGTTGGAGGGGGCTCTATAAGATCATGTATTATTCAGTTTGTTTTCCTTAACAAAATATCCACGATTGGATGCCTTAAGCAATAGAAATGTTTTTCTCACAGTTTTGGAGGCTAGAAGTCAAGACCAGTATGTCAGATTGTTTGGTTCCTTGGTGAGAGCTTTCCTCCTAGCTTGTACACATCACTTCCTTTCTTTTCCTGTGTGTGTGTCTGTGTGTGTGTGTGGTGTGTGCTTATATGTGTTAATATGCATGTGGGCACATGTGTGGCCATGCGCACATGGAGGACAGAGGTCAACACTGGGTGATTTTTAGAGACAGGATTTCTAACTAAACATGGAGCTCACTGGTTTAGCCAGCTAAGCTAACTAGCAAGCCTCGAGGATCCTCCTGTCTCCAGCTTCCCGGGGGAGGCTGCTGGTGATCCAAGCTCAGGTCCTCATGCTTGTGAGGCAAACACACTGACTGAGCCATCTCCCTAGCCCCACAGATGGTCACTTTCCTACTGTTTCCCCACATGGCCTCATTTGGTTTTTCCCTGGTGCAAGCTCCTAGAGGTGGTAAGGGAACGAGAATGGGAGAGAGCAAGCCCTCTGGTACCTCATTAACATTCTGACCCTATCGTTTTGGGTCCTCCTCACCTTTCTGCTTGATATCCAAACACAGTTTAGGGTTTTGATATAGGAGTTTAGGGAAGACACATTCATCATGTATCATAAACACCTCTGCATCCTGGGACTTAAAGTAGAGTTTGCTTTCTGGTAAGTTCCCGGCTCACCAACTGTGGCTTCTAGACTCCAGTGCCTTTGATGGCACTGAAGATGCAATGGGAACCAGCTTTATACACAGTGCTCAAAGCAGCAGTGACATCTTATTCTATTTTTATGACAATTATTTTTGATTACAAAAGAAAGACTCTCTGGGTCCCCCAGCAAATCTGCACAGCACAGAAATGCGTGTGCAGTGATGACGATCGCCTCCAATCTTTTCTCCCAAAGGTAAGCATTTGGGCCTAATCCAAGTTTCCTCAAATGCCTGGAGCTCCTATCTTTTCCTATTTTCTTTCTTAGCACGCCACATGCTGCTGATTTTGGATGTAGCATTTCACTTTGGGAATGAGATGACAAGTGTTCTTATCTGTTGGCAGAACTGCTCTCTGTGTGGGTGTCTGGATCCTTTCTTCTCCTGGCGGAGGAGAGACATGGGTGCAGACTGCTGCTGAGGCAGGCGGACGTGCTTGGCTCTCCAGAGGGTTGTGTTTGAGTGGTGACAAATTTCCACCTCCTACTCCTACTCTGCCTCCCGAGGCCAAGACTTGGGAGCACGAAGCAAAGACTCAATGATGAGAGGATCATCCAGAGAAGCGCCTCCATTTGTGAGGTCCAACTGCAGTTCTCCATGCGTTCCTAGGTGGCGCTATAACACCACCACACGCTCCTCAGGCCTGCAGTCTAGCCAAGGGACATGAGCCATTATCCATCCTTTAGAGGATGTGTTATAAATCTCCTCCCCTCGTTATCTTACTCATTCCCTCACTCCCCCCACTGACCCTGCTTGTTCTCCTTTGAAGGATGGAGAAATTGTGTCTGATCCAGACACGCAATAGACCCTGGCTTTGAACTCCTTTTATCCCAAGGCAAGGGCTCCAGTTCCAAACCATCAGCTACCACCAGGGATTCTACAAGAGCCACGAAGAGAGCGGATAGGTGCAAGGAAAGATGGATGCACAAGTTGAGCTGCAATACAGGTCAATCCCGATGGAAGCCATTCAGTGAAAAGGGATTCGCAGAGCTGCCCAGGATGGCCTGATGGCTCCTGCCTTCACAGCCTCTGGATGTGGGCAGCTGGGGAGGCCTCCTGTGGCCCGGCAGCTGTGCAGCTGTGACAGGCCCTGGAAGAGCCCTTTCTGAAGGCTCTTCCATAGTCATAGTCTCTCTACCTGGGATGGCCCTTTGCATTCAGTTCTCAGGTCGCCCTATCTTCTCAAGTGTAACAGGACACACTTGAGAGACCTCAGGGTCTGGACAGTGCACCTGTCTCTAAGCCTTGCCAATGGAGCCATTGTTTGGTGTCTCCAAGTTTTCCCTTTGGTAGAACCAAATAGGTACTCATGGTTTCCTGGGGGCATAGTTTATCCACACCTGCTGTTGATATTTTTTGTGGGAAATAATTTCAATTTATTTATTTAATAATATTCAATGGGTATTTACCATGTTGGCTCATAATCTGTGTTAAAACTCAGGTCAGGGACTGGAGAGATGGCTCAGCTGTTAAGGTACTTACTTGCAAAGCTTAATGACCTGAATTCAATTCCCAGTACCCACATAAAGCCAGATATGCAAAGTGGCACGTGCATCTGGAACCTGTTTGCAGTGGTTGGAGGCCCTGGCACACTCATTCTCTCTCTGTCTTTCTTCTCTCTATCTCTGCTTAGAAATAAATAAGTAAATAAATAAATTTAAAAAAATCTAGCTGGGCATGGTGGTGCACACCTTTCATCCCAGCACTCTGGAGGCAGAGGTAGGAGGATCACTGGATCACCATGAGTTTGAGGTCACCCTGAGACTACAGAGTGAATTCCAGGTCAGCCTGGGCTAGAGTGAGACCCTACCTTGAAACAAAACAAAACAAAACAAAAAAAACAAAACACCAACATCTCAGAGCTCAGAGCTCACTCCCTCTGGAGCATATTTCTGGTGCCCCTTTCAAGAGAGAAATGGTCATAACTTCATATACTCTGCTTTGAACACACTTCTCTTTTCTTTTCTCTCCAAATTTTGAACATTTTCCCATGAGTCTCCTGTTTACACCATGAGTCTTTGTACCTGGGAATCCTCCACCTAACATAGGACCAGCCACATCTTTTAGTTTCAATAAAACTCACTGCCAGTCCTGTGGTTTGGATCTGGGATGTCCCCCAAGGTTCCTGTGTGAAAGGCTTAGTTACCAGACTGTGTTACTGGAATGTGGTGGAAGATTTAAGACTTGGGGTGTAGGAAAAGAGGTTAGGTCATTGGGGGCGTGCCTGTGAAGGCTCCTTTGTCTTCTGGCTACCAAGAGGTGCACAGCTTTCCTGCTATGTGGTACTGAGATAGCTTTTCTTTCCACAGACTCAAAAATAATAGGCCCAGGTTGGAGAGATGGCTCAGCAGTTAAGGCGCTTGGCTGCAAAGCCTAATGACCAGGGTTCAATCTCCTGGTACCCATGTAAGGCTGGATGCACAAAGTGGTGCATGCATCTGGAATTCATTTGCAGCAGCTGGAGGCCCTGGTGCCCATTTTCTCTGTCTCTCTTCTATATTTCTCTGCTTGCAAACAAATACATATATTTAAAAAAAAACAACCCAATAGGCCAAGTGACCATGGGCTGAAGCCTCAAAACCATGAGCCAAAATAATCTGTTCCTCCTATCAAGTTGATTTATATCATACATTTCTTCAGTTTTCAAAGACTTTAAACATGTACCCAACCATCCTTGACACTTGCTTTCTTTATCCATCTGTCGCTTTAGAAAACCCTTTTGTTTTCTAGCTCAGCATCTCTCTCTCTCTCTAGCTCTTTCTCTCTCTCTCTCTGTAGAGTCCATGCGGTGTGGTGTGTGTATGCACCTGTGTGCAGATGTATGCATTCTGTGCACGTTGGGTGGGGGGGCTAGAGGAGAACATTGGGGTCTCCCCCCATCCTTCATTGGCTTTGTTTACTTGAGATGGGGGTCTTGACACTGCAGCCAGAGCTACTATTTTCAGCCAATCAGACAGGCTGAGCAGTGAGCCCAGTGATTCTCCGGACTCACTTCCCACAGGGAAGTTCCAGAAGAACTTCTCATGCTCAGCTGTTTATGTGAGTGCTGGGGAGTTGAATTTAGGGTGAACAGGCCCTCTCAGGCCCTCACGCTAGAGTTGGCAAACACTCACCCACTGAGCCGTCTCCCGAGTCCCTGGTTTTCCTTGGCAGTCATTTCAAACACCAAGGCATCTGTCCTCCATCATCCAAGTGGAAAAAGATTCATGCATTTAAAACTTCTCATTTGTATCTCTTATCTCATTAATTACCATCTTGCATTGCTTTGGGGGTATTTTTAGGATGAAGAAATTAAGACCCAGAAAGGTCAAGTGACATCAAGTCTCGTGTTATGAAATCTAAAATTAGAATGAAAATGTGTTTTGAACTGATTTGCAACTGTTGGCAAGGTTGAAGGGTCTCAGCCGCTATGTGAACCCACTGCTGTGCACTTTCAAGATTACAGCAGATTTCATCGATTCTATGACATTGAACTGAAATTGGAGAGTTTGAGATTTCTAGGCTCAGAACGGGATTCCTGGCTGTGAATCAAAGCACAGGAATGAACACGAGAGCCGGGTATGGTAGTATATACCTGGAACCCCAGCATCCTGGAGCTGGGGGGCAGGAGGACTAGGAGCTCAAGTTCACCTGGGTTACATAGGGGGTTTAAGGCCAGCCTGGGCTACATGAGACCCTGCCTCAAAAAAATTAAACAATTAAAGTCAATATGAGAACTTTTTTCTTGAGTTCTCCCAAATGGAGGTCATAGTGAATGTCTATTTAGGGCTGATTTGCCCTTTTTCTTATGATCTGTTATAAGAGATTATTTTAATTTTTGAATAGCCTCTGAGGTATGCATATATATGTGTGTGTATAGATATTTATACACAAGGCATGTAAATATATACACATATATGGATGTATATTGAAGGTGGGTGCGTTGTGTGTGCAGGTTCACATGTACATATGTGGATGTGGAAGTCAGAGGTTGATGGTGGGTGACTTCCTTAGTTGTTCTCCACTTTGTTGACTGAGGCAAGATCTCTCATGTGAACCTAGAGCTTGCTGGTTGGGATAGCTTGCCTTCTGACCGCTAGGATTATGGGGGGCTGTCATACATACCAGGCGTTTATGTATGCGCACTTTCACGCAACAAGTGCTTTATCCAGAGTTATCTCCCCAGCCCTCAAAATTATACTTTGACACACAGCTGTGACAGCTGTTGGTATTAGGATGTTATGGGACCTACCAAGACTGGGCACTTAGCTCCAGCATCTGGCTCCCTCCCTGAATTCTCTGGTGATTTCTCTAAAAGTTGACCTTTCCTCACTGTAAAGACTACAGAGGAGAGAAATATGTTTCTCATTATTTCCTTTACATTCTGCATGAAAATCAAATTGCTCTTTAGCTCCCCCCCCCTCTCTCTCTCTTAGTTTTTAGAGGCTCAGGCTGACCTAGAACTCATGGTGATCCTTCTGCCTCAGCCTCCCGAGTGCTGGAATTCTAGGTGTATCTCTTTGTGAGTACCCACAGGAAGCAAACTAGCTGAGGACAAGCGAGTCAGCCAGCTGAACTCAATCTCCAATATCGACCCAAAATAATGAGCTAAATAAATGTCTGTTTCAAAGAATCCTAAATTTGGCATTGGGGAGATGACTCGGCAGTTAAGGCAATTGCTCATAAGACTGTCTGCCTGGCTTCAATCCCCAGCACCCACATAAAGCTGGACACACAGTAGCGCATGCACTCTAATCCCAATATGCCTTCAGCAAAGAGGCAGAGTCAGGAGAATCCAGAACCTCACAGGTGAGCTGGACTGGTGTCACGCAGCAGCAAAAACAGAGAGACTATCTCAAGCAAGGTGGAAGGAGAGGACAGCACCCTGAGGTTGTCCTCAGACCTTCATAAATGTGCTGTGGCACATGACCCCCCCCACACATAATAACCCCCCTAAGTTTTGGGGTGGTTATTATTTGGCACAGGTGGTGGCTAGCATACTCATACACTCACAGCTAACGCTCAGCCTGTTGGTCACATGGCTGACCAGAATCACTTCCTAGGGATTAAAACAGTTATGTATTTAGATGCACATCATAACAGAGGTTAAAGTGCTCAACTCTCCCCCACTACCCCCTGTTTATCTTCCAGGGAGGCTCTCACTAGCCCAGGCTGGCCTCAAACTCACAGTGATCCTCCTGCCTCTGCCTTTGAGAAGTTCTGGGATTAAAGGTGTGAACCACCACGCCTGACTTCTTCATTTATCTTTTAACCCTTTAATTCAGTTTGGGACCCTGGTTCATGGGATGATATTGTCCATAATCAGGTGGCTCTTCCCTCCTCAGTTGAACCTCCTTGTAAATGTCCTCAAAAACACAACCTGGGTGTATGGCTCCTAGGTGGTTCCAACCAGTCAAGTCGACAATGAAAACCACCACTGTGTGGTGGTATAGATTGTAACCTACCTACTCTGGCTGCCTGTCCCAGAAACCCCATATTTCTTCTGTGACTGAGCCATGCTTTAGTGAGATTTTTGGAACCAGCAACCAAACAGGACCCCCAATTGACAGCCAAAACTTTTCCTCCCTATAAACATCTAGTTCAAGTGTAGAAAAGCCCCCTCCCCTCATCTCTTGGCTGGCTGGTTAGATCTTTAGGACATGTGACAGGAGTGAAAAATCCAAGCAGCGAAGTCAGCAGCCATTGGCTCATGCCTCTGCTTTCAGGTATGGGAGCAGGTGGATGCCAGGGACCAGAGATGTGAGCATGGACCGACACCCACATTTTATTTCCAACTCTGTTTCATTGATGGTTTGTTTCCGTTCTTATTCCAGCTCTTTCTAGGGGTCTTAATCATCCAGACACTTCTGAATTAAACCGCCAGAAATAGGAGACTGGGGACCATTGCTCCCCAAAGTCTACCACTAAAAAGTCTCTTCTTTGAACTGTCACTCTGAACAGCTTCCTCTTCCCCACTGCATTCCGCCTTGGCTTTCTCCTCAGTTCTGACATCCCGTCAGAAAGAAAACCAGTAAAAACTTTCTATGAATATGGAACCTGTAAGAGGGTAGCTTATGTCTTGAAAGATGAGGAGTTTCTCTAGCTTAATGAGATACAAGCATTCCTGTAATGGTAGTCCCCTTTCTAGGTGGGACGAGGTCATTCTCTCGTAAGTCTGTCCTCACCTACCCTGCTCCAGATTACGCAAGAATCCACATTTCTAAGGAAAGTCATCAAGGGAAACTCAAACCACTTGTCCTAAATGAACTATTGCTCCACAGAATCCACCAGAGCTTTGTGAGTCATGTGGGTTTGGATTCAGGTTTGACTCAGGACCAGGACGGTGAAGGAATGATTAGGACTTAAGAATTCCACCAGTATTCATATGGTCAGAAGGAGACCAAAGTAGACAAACACAAAGGAATATTACACCGTGAATCACCATAATTATTGAAATGAGAAGTTTTATGTAAATGAGGTGATAGAAGACAGAAGATAGAAGTTACATATGTCAGGATCAAGCTAAACTGATCCATTCTCCTCTCTGAAACCACAAGACAATATGAAGAATCTCAAAGCACAAACGAGGAACAGTGAATGCTCAATGCAGTGAGATTTCAAGCACTGTTTTCCACTACAATCTGCTTATTGCCCAACATTCTTGATCCCCTCCCTGTACTTCTCCTCCCGGGTATTTATCACTTTTAATCATACTATATAATTTATATTATCAGTTCTTTCCCATCATTTCACTGTGCCCTCAGCCCTCAATAATGTAAATTTCACATGGGCAGAGAATTTTGCTTCTTTTGTGTGCCAATGCGCAATCATCCACCCTTATTCAGAGTTTCACATTCTGGAATTTCAGTTGTCCATGGTCAATGGTGACCCAAAAACATTAAATGGAAAATTCTAGAAATAAACTGTTTGCAAGTTAAGCTCTCTGTTCTGAGAAACATGATGAAATCTCATGCCATCCCGCTCCATCATTCCCAGGATGTGAACTTTCCCCTCGTCCAGCATATTTAAGCTGTATATGTTACCACAGGGTAGACGTCTCAGTTACCAGATGACATTACTCAAGTAAGAAAGTCTATAGAAGCCTCAAACGATGTCACCTCACTTCAACTTATTCTGTAAGAATCATATCATGTCACATGATCACAAGGAAGGGTTGAGTAGAGAACAGTAAGATATTCTGAGAGAGACGTTAATATTCATATAACTTCTTGCAGTATGTTATCATCACTCTTCTATTTATGGTTAGGCATATCTTTGACTATACCTAGTTGATAAATTAAACCTTATGACAGGTATGCAGGCATAGGAAAAAGAGTATATGCAAGATTTGATACTATGGTTTCAGGCATTCATTTGGGGTCTTGGAATGTATTCCTCATGGATAAGGGGGAATCATCGTAATTCAAGGTTTGCGATAGTTCCTTGAATTTGGTGACTACTTAATATATGTGTATGTTACATTACATATTAGTACATTATATACATGCACATGTGTATGTGTGTTTTCATGTGTGTATGTACACGTGGAGGTTAGAGGGTAACTTTGGGAACTGTGCATTAGAAATTATACACCTTTTTGATGCAGTTTTTCACTGGCCTGAACTTGCCAAGTAGGCTGGATTGATAGGCCAGCGAGCTGCAGGGATTCACCTGTCTCCACCTTCAGTGCTGGGGTTCCAAGCAGGTGCCACTGTGCCTGGCTTTTGATTATGTAGGTCCTGGAGACCAAACTTAGGTCCTCATGTTTGCACTGAGTTATCTCAATAGCCCTTAATAAATATTTTTGATGAATGAAGTTGCTTCTGTACCCTCCATCTGTAAGAAGGGGACAAACTATCAATCTCATATCTTTAACCCGATGGCTCTCCATCTGATGAATCTCGCCTGACAGTGGGACAGTGCAGTCAAAGAATAGCAGTCTTACTGAGAGTCAGAGAACTTTCTCCCTGGAGATGCTGTAGGCACTGAGCAGACTCAAAACTCATCAAGGCAGAAAAGAAGAGGCTGTTGAGAATTCAACGCTACAGGGTATTTCTAACACGTACTTCAAGGCTCAGGGAACACTGCAGAAGAGGAGTAGAAAGAACGTAAGGGCCACAAGGTGGGAAGGGATACTTGAGGCCTTGTCCTTCCCAGGGGAACCCAATGGTGCATTCATGGCCCTGCAGTGATCATGGAAACCCCCTCGGAGGAGGATCTCAGAGGAATGGGGGCAGGGAAGAGCAAAGCCTTATGGGAGTGTGACGGATTTGCAGTATGTTCATATATTCAAGTTTCCAATGATTAGTAATATATATATATACACACATATATTTTTATGTATATATAAAAATAACTGACATGTCTTTCATGAGAAGCATTTTGTTTGGGAGGTAGGGCGGAGAAGTGTTGAAGGAGGAAGGTAATATACAGAGAAGCAGAAAATATAACCTAGACGAATCTATGGCCATGGCTTCACTGAGCATCATGTGTAATTCCTGATAGTGGGAGAATGTTCAAAGTCAGCGGTTGGAGGTCCGACTTGCCCAGACCGATGCCTGCAGCTCTCTGCAAGTAGCTGGCTCCATGACGAGAGGAGCACCAGCGATAAGAGCCAGCTAGGAAATGCGAGAAAAAATGTGAAGATGAAAATGGAAAATGTGCTGTGGCAAGAACACCAGAGAAACGACTTCATCAAGCACGAAAAATATGGAGCAGATACATTTTTTTGAAATCAAAGACATAGAAGAAAATAAAAGAAATGCGTCTTCTTTGCAAAAGAGCTCAAAGAATAGAAGCTGTGGTTTAAAGAAGATATTTGCAAACATGCTAGAAACAAAGAAAAATGAGCTGCAAGAACTCAGGGGCAGAATGAAAGGAAAGATTGAAACCATCATCTAAAAGATAGCTGTACTAGAAATTAAAAAAAGAAAAGGAAAAAAAGTCAGTAAAAACATAGTCTCTGTGGAGGAATAATGCCTCAGAATACACCTTCCCGCCCTGTGGCTCTTACCTGCCTTCTGCCCCCTTTCGTAATGTTCCTTGAGCCTTGGACCTCACAGTGAATACTGATGACCCCACTAAGGATGGTCCTCAGTGGAATGGGGGGTGGATAACAGTATGACCGGATGGGAGTATGACCAATATGCAGCATGTTCATGCAATAAAAGTTCTCAATAGGTAGTCAAAGATAAAAGACATCAGCTTTAAAAAGCTAATTGAAACTAAATGTGAACGCAAAGAAGGGTTTGAAGGGAAACAGAAAGAAAACAACAGAAAGCTAAGGATTTCATTCATACTGTGCATAATCGGAGTCTTTGAATAAAAGTAAAGAACAATGAAACATCACAAATTCAAAAATAGAAAATAAAAAAAGTTCAATGTTGTCTTCCAGACACAAAGTGACTGTGGTCTTGGTTACCTACCCGAGACCTGCAGAATAGGAGGGAAAACCCGAGGACATCAAACTGGAGGAGAGACTTGTTGGAAAGAAGATGGGATTTGGTGGAGAGGGGATTCAGGAGGGGAACAGTGAAGACTGGTGGGAGGGGATTATTGCCATGGTATATTGTCTATTTGTATGGAACTTTTAATAAAAAGTTGCAAAAAGTTGCTGTAAAACAGAATTTGTTGACACAAAATTTAATATTTTCACATTAATATTAATATTGTTAATATTAATATTTCAGGACGGAATCAGCAAAGTCCACCATGTAAGAGATCAATGAGTTAAAAGCTATATGATCACTTCGCAGTTGTAGGAAAGCATTTTGTATTCCATGCAAATGGAAAACAAAAGTGAAGAGGAACTGCATTACGTCAGAATGGAGAACCCAGAAAGAGATCCATGCGTCTGCCAACACCTGATGTACAGTAAAACAACAAGAATGTGCACTGGAGAAAAAGTAGATTGTTAAGTTGCTGTGAATTTTGATATTTCAAGTTATCTTTCCTTTGTAAATTTCTAGTTTATTTCCATTGTAGCTTGAGGGAAGATTATTCACTTTCTATTTTTTTTTTTTTTTGTGATTCTGGGAATTGAACCCAGGGTTTTGCAAATGCTAGGCAAGTTACTACCACTGAGCTGATGACCAAGATCCAATTTCTATTCTTCTAATTTTGTTTTGTTTCATTGATTGACCTTGGAGAACACTCCATGGGAACTTGAAAAGAGCATTTTTTCTGTTCTTGTTTGGTGAAATAGTAGATGCCAGTCAGATGCAGCTGGCTGAGAGCTGGTATTGTTCAGCTCAACTGACGTATTGATTTTCTGCCTGACTAATCTTACTGATAGAAGACTTGAATCCTCCAGTTTCAATAGTGGATTTATGGTTTTCCTTTCAGGTTCTATCAGTATTTGTTTCCTGCAGTGTGATGCTCTGTTTTTAGGTGCATATGTATTAAAGATTATTATGTATTTTTGGAGAATTGACCCTTATGTGTTCTGAATGATTGTATTCCTTCGTTATTCCTGTGTTGAAATCCTAATGTCAAAGTGATGGTATTAGGAGGTGGAGGCCTTTGTGTATGTGTATGTATGATGCATGTGGGCACAATGTGTGTATGTAGGTGTGTGTGTGGGCATGTGCATGCCATGACATATGGGTGGTGGTCAGAGGACCACCCCAAGTATGGTCCTTGTCTTCCGCCTTGTTTCAGATAATAACACCAGGCTAGCTGATCCACAGGCTTCCAGAGAGTCTCCTGTCTGCCTTCCATTTCACCATAAGAACACTAGGCTTCCAGACATGCACCACTGAACTGGCTTTATGTGGGCTCTGGGATCCACACAACCCCGCACACTTACGTGGCAATTGCCTCCCTTACTGAGCCATGGACGAGGTTTGTGTCTATACCAGTTACTTTTCCATTGCTATGACAAATTACCTAACAAAAACAACTTAAAGGAAGGAAGGATTTATTTTGGCTCACAGTTCAAGGGTACAGTCCCTCATGGTGGGGAAGGCGTGGTCACAGGAACACAAGATGGCTGGCCACATTTTGTCTATTGTCAGGAAGCTCAGCTCACTTTCTCCTTTTTAACAAAGGACCCCAACTGATGGGATAGTGCCACCCACGTTCAGGGTGGGTCTTCCCACCCAGCCAAACTTCTCTGGAAATAGCCTCATAGACACACCCAGAAGTTAGAGTCCTAGGTGATTCCAAATCCCATCAAGTTGACATGAGTTTTTACTTCCTTCTTTAAGTATAGTTCTAGGTATTATTTTTAATAGGTATCGTAAATGACATTGATTTTGACTTTTTTCTCAGCAGTATCTTTATTAGTATGTGAAAATGTCATTCATGTTTGTATGCCGATCTTCTATCCTGAAACGTTATTAGGTTTGTTAGTTCTTTTGGAGGCATCATGTTTTCCTGTGCATCGAGCCATATCATTTGTAATCAGAGAAAGGGGCAATGATCCATCTGACAAACAATTAACATCCATAATATATAGGGAACTAAAAACATCTTAACACCACCAACAAAAGCCCTAAGTAATCCAATTAAAATGGGAAAAAGATTTGAATACTTTTCAAAAGAAGAAATACAAATGGCCAACTGATACATGAAAAACATTCACTATTAGTAGCTATTAGTGACATGCAAGTCAAAACTACAGCAAGATAGCATCTCACCTCAGAACGGATATTACAAAAAAGTTTTAAAATAATAAATGCTGGCAAGGATGTAGAGAAAAAGTAACTCTTATACAGAGTTGGTGGTAATATAAATTAGCTCCTCAAGAAACTAAAGATATATCTTCTATATGAAGCAGATATCCCACTTTGGGGTAAATATTCAATGGAAATAAAATGAGAATGCTAAAGTGATATCTGTTATCCAGTTATTGCAGTGATTTTCAGACTAGCCTAAACATGGGATCAGCATAGGTGCACATGAAGAAATAAAGGGATAAAGAAGACTTATAGACATACATGCATATAATATTGCATTGCACTTCAGTCATAAAGTAGAATGAAACTTATTTTTAGCAAAATGAATGGGACTGGAGGGCATTATATTAAGTGAAATAAGGTAGACATGGTGACCTAGGTTCTCTCTCATATGTGTTAAAAAATTAATCTCAATATAAAGCAGTCATTACTAAATAAAAGGGTTTGATCAGAACACATTGTATACATGTATGTAAATATCACACTAACCCCATTAACATGTATGAAGAGATGTAAATAAAAATAAGACTCCCCTGACTAGTTTAAATTGGACTGGGAATAGTCAAGAGAATGGACAGCAGACCAAAATATAAATACCACTAGTAAGGGAGGGTGGCCCAGCGGATTCAGAGTGGGAATCAGACAGCTGTCTGCAGCCACTGGGAGAGTCACATGCAAGAGTATGTGCAGAGGAGACTGGTTTGTGTGGAAACCAGCAGTGGTAAACTCAATAGAGTCAAAGCAGAATAAATAAAAGACTTGTCACATAGCAGCCAAGTCCTGCTGAATTCAGAGAGCTTTGCGCAGAGTGCCTGATCAGCCAAGTGTTGAGATACTGACTCACATTCAGGACATTTATTTGCAGCAGTCATAGTAGTGAAGTTTCTGACAATAGTCACAGGAAAATTCAGGGCAGTGAGTCTTTTCCACAATAAGACCATGCGGAGGATATCCAGCTGATTGGGGACAGGGAAGAGAGAAATTGGGGAAATAGGGATACCAACTCATTATCTGCTCATTCAATGTATCTAATTACGGATAATAAAAAAAAGACCACGCTTGCTCACAGAGGAGGGTTTAGACAGAATACTAATTTGCTTTGATTCATGAAATTAGCTTTCTCTGTTATGCTACCAAAATCAGAAAGAGAAGATCCCAAAATTCCCAGCATGGTATGGCTAGACTCTAAACCTTAATATTGAAGCTCCCATGAATGAATATATGAATATTTTCTAATATGAGGTTCTCCTCTGAGGAGACAATGTAAGTACATCTTGTGGGTTCTTCACTTTTTGGTCATTTGGTCATAAGCATAATTAGGTACTACTTTTTTCACAAACCTTTTTGTCTTGCAGAGAGAGAGAGAGAGAGACAGAGAGAGAGATGGTCATGAGGTACTTATCCCAAAGAGCCTTCTGCTCCTCAGTCAGTAGTGCAAAGAGCTCTTCAGAATTCTCACTAGGGTGTTGAAAACTATTATAAGGACTTTACTTGTGTGGAAGTAAAAATATCTTAAGCTTGCCCTTTACAGCAAACATTCATCTCTATTGTCATGAATTTCAGATGATGTGTGTTTTTATGACTTTTGTCAAAAAGACTATGTTGTAGCTGCCTTCATCTTTCTGGGATGAACATCTAAACCAGACAGTTTAGGGGAGGAAGTGGCTTATTTCAAGCTTGCAGATACAAGGAGAAGTTCCATCAATGACAGAAGAAACTGCTTCCATGCATCCAAGCAGAAAGAAACAACCAAACAGTCAGCAAAACCCCAAAGCAGCAAGTGTGAACCAGCAGCAAGCAGGACCCCAGGGCTCATACTTCTCTGTATACTTTGAACTGGAATCGGGTCTGCCCCCAAACACACCTTTGGTCTGGACTCCAGGATTCGCCCCCCAGTGACACCTCCTCCAGCCAGGTGGTTGGAGACCCAAGTTACAAGCTTTAACAAAACACCTGAGTCTCTGGGGAACATACATCCAAACTTCCAGAGACTATGGCCAAATTATAATAGAAAACACCTTATAGGGATTAGGAGATTTATTTTGGTTTAAGATTTCAAGGGATCAGTACATGGTCACTTGGTCCCATGCCTTTGAGCAGAACAGCATGGTGGCAGGGGTGTATGGCAGAGGAATACTGTTCACTTCATGACTTCTCAAGAAGCAGTAAACAAGAATCAGCCAGGAATACTATGTCTCCAGGACCCACCTCTCATAATCCACCTTTACTTCCTTCAGCTTGGTCCTATGCACCCCCTCACTCCCAAACCTCCCAAAATAGCATTACTAGCTGAGAACCAAGTATGCATAGTCTTAACAGTTCCAACATTGCTCAGAAGTCCAAAGTCAAATTCTCATCTGATTCAAGGCAAACTCTTAGTTCAAAACCCTTTAAAATGGAAGTGAGCCAATCCAGTCCTCACAACACAGAGTGACATAATACACGCATCCCTGCTCCAAAAGGAAGGGGCAGACCAATAGCATGGGAGGATCAGGACAAAGCAAGACTAAAAGCAAGCACAGAAAACATTCAATCTTTAGCTCTACGCTGGACATCAGAGCACGTGCTCTCCTAGTGTGAGCCCTAGCAGGCCTGGGCAGCCCCACACTTCTGGCCTTGCGGTTTGCAGCTCACATGGTGCCTCTCTTGGCTGGCTCCACCCACTGCCTGCAGTTTTCCTTGGCAAATGCATTCATGCATCTTCACCCTCCTTCTATAGCTTAGGTTTCACCACAGCTTCACGTGTCTGAAACTTCACCACTCAGACTTTACTGTTTCACATTTCTACCAGAATTCTAGACTTCTGAGCACCCCCCAGTGTTACCCAGTAAGCTTGATTACATCAGTCTAGATCTTCTCTAATTCTCATCTCTAAACTCTTCCAAAATCCTTCCACAAACCAGTTCCCGAGGCTAAGAGCCACGAGCGAGGTTTAGCTACAGTAATGATCCCGCTTCTCTGGTACCAATTTTGTGTATTAGTTTTCTTCATCACCGTGACCAAATGACTGACAGAAATGATGTAAGGGAGGAAAGGTTAATTTGGTTTCCTGTAATCCCTCAGCCCCACATAGAACATCATGGCAGCAGGAGTGCATGGCGAAGGAGAATGTTCACTTCATGGCTGATGTAACACAGGCAGCCGGGAAGCAGCCAGAACAGAACCACTACCAGGACACATGACCCACTTCCTCCAGTCAGGTTCTACCTCCCAAAGCCTGGAGAACCTCCTCAAATGACACTACCAGCAGGAGACCAAGCATTCAGAACAGAAGCCTAGAGGGGACATTTCAGATTCAAGCCATAACAATGCAAGCATACATTTCATTATATTTTCTACACATTTGGGTGGCATTTGGAATTCTTCTATAAAATTCCTTCTACCAAGGGAAAGGATAGCCAAAAATTCCCATCTATGCACTGAAGATAGCTCATAGACTTTTATTGTGACCAAAACGTGAATTTTCTCTTTTCAAGTGTTTCTTGCCTCACTTAGTTTACTCTTCTCCACAGAAATGCAGGCATACGCAGCTGGAATAATTTCAGTGAACCCCAGTTTAGACCATCTTGACAATAGCTGACTTGGTAACTGAGTAGAATTAACATTGGGAACTTGAATGCTCTCATTTTTAATATTTAGGGACATCTTTACACAATTACACTTATGCTTGACAGATGTTTAGTGATTCAGGAATAAATAATGGAGAACTCAAATATGTAAACATAGATCTGAGTTACTCATTAAGTCAGGCATGGAGTCAATTTCCCAAGAGAACCAAGTACAATAAGTAGAAATAGACCCAAAATATTTGATAGTTCTTTTAAGATTTTTACTTGATAAAATGTAGAATGCTATGTCTAAATTAGTTTCTTTAGATTTTTTGATATATAAATTATTAATTTCCAAAGCATCATTATAATAAAAGCTCAGAGGTCTTTCTTCTTTCCTTTTTCCCCTCCCTCCCTCCTTCCCTTCCCTTCTTCTCTCTTTTTTCTTTTTCTTTCTTTTTTCCTTCTTTTCAATCTTTCTCCATTTCTCTCTTTCTCCTTTCTTTCTCGAGGCATTTGTTCTACTATAGAGTTACATACCCAGCCTGAGATACAATGAATTCACTTCAAGATAGTACACTGACCTCAGACTACAATATTGTCTTGGACAAAACCCTAGAAATGATATGAGACTAAATAACCAAGTTAATCAACGAATGCATATATTTGCAAATAGAACTGGAATCTAAAAGACCAGAGGTTGTGAAAAATTCTCTGTAAATGGAAACCATAGCCCAGTCCATTTGTGAGAAAATATTACTCAGAACAATCAAGAGTGATTTCTGCTGAGAGAACAGAGCGAGAAGGCCCAGAGCAAGCGGCAGGTAGTTGATTAGTTGAAATGTGCCTTGGATCCTCCTCATCTTGGACCAGGTGTCAGCACTCAGGAATCTTCCTGCTTCAAGTGGGAGACAGGCTTTTGAGTGATATTCTGAAAAGGAATCTGGAAGCATGACCCTTGAGGCATGCCCATTCCTCCTCAGTGTCACCAGAGGCAGTGTGGTGGCCAAAAACCCAGCAGCTCTTTCTTTCTTACTTCCCCTCCAAGTGGGCTGCAGGAAATCTCAACTGCAAAGACACGATGAAAACTCATCCAGCAGTTAGATCAACCTGATACCGTGAAAGGAGAAAACACACCAAGGAAGTAAAGCTAGGGGCTCCGAACAGCATGCCACCAGACTCTGATTCTGTGCAGTTCTCTTGGCAAACTTCTGTCCTCGGAGGAATTTCCCTCAGGGAAGCAAAACAGCAGCAGGAATTTTAGGATTTGGACCTGTATATCACATCAGCAAGGAAAAGAGAATTCCCAGAATTAGACTGGAGAGATGGTTCAGCATTTAAAGGCACTTGCTTGCTGGTCCTGGTTTGATTCCCCAGGACTCCCCGAAAGCCAGATGCACAAAGTGGCCCATGTGTCTGGGGTTTATCTGTAGTGGCAAGAGGCCCTGGTTCCACCTCACTTTCTCTCAAATAAATAAATAACTTAAAAAAGATTATCCAGAGCCAGGCGTGGTGGTGCATACCTTTAATGCCAGCACTCAGGAGGCAGAGGTAGGAGGATCACCATGAATTCAAGGCCACCCTGAGACTACATAGTGAATTCCAGGTTAGCCTGGGCTAGAGCGAGACCCTACCTTGAAAAACCAAAAAAAAAAAAAAAACCCAAAACAAAACAAAAAAAAAACCTATTCCTGAAAATAGATTTTTTCCCCCACTGCTTTTAAACTTAAACCGAAACTTTAAGTCTTTTTAGTCTCAAGTATGCAAGCCTTTGGACTAGAACGAAAACATCAACTTAAAATTAAAAAAAACCTTTCATTATTTTTGTGTGCACATGTGGTCATGCTAGTGTGTCTTGCTGCTTCAAAAAAAATTGCCAGATGCATGTGGCATGTTTTTCATCTGGCTTCGCATGGGTGTTGGAGAACTGAACCCGGGCCCCCAAACTTTGCAAGCAAGTGCTTTAACCACGAAGCCGTCTCTCCATCCTCAGAAACACCAAGTCTTTGAGCTTGGACTAGAACTCCACCATCAGCTTGCCAACTCATCGGGAGGACATTTTAAATTTGTCAGCCTTTATAACTATCTAGGACAGTTTATTTTAGACAATACACGTAGATACACACACAGACCTAATTCCAACCCAAAGCCTAAAGCAGCGCCACCTAGGACAGCCTATAGACCCAGATGCAAGACAAATAAAGTCTTAATATGACCAGCCTGAGTCTTGAGAGGCTTGTTAAAGATTATTGCAACGATCCATAAATAACCAGGTGTCATGAAGTGGAAATGAGTCTGTAAACAGGGCAGAAGTTTCAGCCTGAGCCCCTAAATAGGAAAAACTTGCCTACGAAAGACGTGCATGACGTGCACACGTGGGGACCAGTCCATATGGCTGCCATTGGAAGCAATTCCTTTGTCATTCAATTGCAAAAAAAAGTGCTTGTTGGGCTGGAGAGATGTTCAGTGGTTAAGAGCATTTCTGTGTAAGTTGGAATCTCAGAACCCACATAAACAGTGGGTGTGGCACACACTTCTGTAACACTGCCCCCCAAAACCCCCTTTCCAGTCCCTCATCCTGGGGAGCAGAGACCAGGGAATCCCTGGAAGGAGGGATGATGAGAGACTTTGGCTCAAAGTAGGAACTGGTGGAAGAGCTGTTGAGTCAGACACTTGAAGAGAGTTTGATTTGGGGCCTCCATAGGTCAGTATACCTCACCCCCCCCACACACACAAGCAAAGAAAAACAACAGCATTTGTTGGGTACTGCTTGAGCCAGACAAGTCCCTGGGTTCCTAGAGTTGCAGGAAGGTACAAGAAAATAACTTTTGACTTTGGGAATTTGCAGTCTGGTGGTGGATCTGAACTTGAACTGCTAGCTCAGTATTTAGCTTCTTATGTACCTAGGAGAAAAAAATACCACACTGAAAGCCCTGTCAATGTCAATTCTCATGTAAAAGGGAGACACACTGCTATTAACCCCTTCAGAATGGTTAGAAATGCTGTTTTCTGCAGCTCTCTGGATGTTACTCCTTCCACCAATATTGGATAAAGCGCTTTCTGCAAATGGAATACTTGTGCTCGCTTCGGCAGCACATATTCTGAAAATGGAATACTTGACCTCAAATTTCGTTGTTGGCGATTGTTGTAATATGCACACATGCTGGAATGAAGAAGGATGTGAATAAATGTGCGGAGGAAACAGAAGGAAGATGGTGATCCTGAGCACACAGCAGAGAGCTGCCCAGGCAAGCTTGGGTCATTTTTATATCTAGTGTCATTCATCAGGAGATGCTGCTTCATGGAACATTCATAAACCCAGAGAAATTAACCTTACCATGTGTTGCAGTCAGCTTTCTAGTTGCTTCTCAGAAAGAACCCAAACAAAAGCAGTTTGTGGAGGAATGGGTTTATTTGGCTTATGGACTCAAGGGGAGACTCCATCCTGGCAGGGAAAACGATGGCATGAGCAGAGGGGTGGACATCACCTCCGCCACAGCACTGCAAACAGCGGCAGGAAGGTGTGCCAAATACTGGCAAGGGGAAGCTGGCTTATAACCCCATAAGCCCGCCCCCAATAACACAGCTTCAGTGAGGTTCTAATCCCCAAACTGCCATCAGCTGAGGATCAATCACTGAGAACACATTCATTTGTTTGTGGGGAACACCTGGATCAAACCATGACACCATGGCATCTACCTAACCGTGGCTTGGAGGGTTTTATTAGGTCACATCATTTCCTCATTCTAATTGATGGTAAAAATGAGTGCCTCCACGTAGGCCCGGCTCTTCCCCATTTGCTGAGCTTCTGCTTACCCTTCCGCTCTTGTCATCTCCCCACTTTGACCTTTCCTGACCTCTGCAACTATATGAACTTCAGGCTGGGGAGATGGTTCAGTGGTTAAAGGCACGTGCTTGCAAAGCCTGTGCTTCAATTCCCCAGTGCCTGTGTAAAACATAGCACCTGCACCTGCTCCCGGAGTTCTCTTGCAGTGGCTGGAGGTCCATTCTCTCTCTCTCTCAAATAAATAACTCTTGATAAATCTCTTTAGAAAAGAACTTCATCTTTCACTACCATTGGCTCCATCAGGCTGAATCATGGTGCCTATGACAACTTGTTTACCTTACCTACCGAAACCCTCACCTCACTAAATTCTGAGCACCTTGTGGCCAGAGTTGAATAGAACTTTGTTGTTATTGTATAACCACAGGACAACTTTTGTTCTTCCTTTCTTCCACCAGCTACCCTCTTGAATAATTTGCCTCTGAACTTGGTTGTGAGAGAGATGAAGGCTATGCATAGCTGAATGGGCAAAAGAAGCATGTTGGTCAGGATGCTTTGTATTTGAGGTCATGGTTCTCTTATTAACATTTTCTGTTTTTAAAACAAGGTCTGTATATGTGACATGTGCACACCAGGGTCTTTTGCCACTGAAATCAAATGCCAATCTGACTTTAGGTGGGTGGTGGGGAATTGAAGCCAGGCCAGAAGGCTGTCTTAGCAAACACCTTAAACCATGAAGAAATCTCCCCAGCCCCCATGAGTCAGTGCTTTCGCTAGCGGACCTCATATTTGTCGATTTTTTTCACTATTGCTCTTTTTTTTAAAAAGAATATATTTATTTATTTATTTTCAAGCAGAGAGAGATAGAAGAGAATCAAACAGAGAGAATGGGCACTCCAGGGCTTCCAGACTATTGCTTTTTTATGGACAATTTTTATCCATATGTGTGTGTCTCCCTTATTACACTGCAATATGATTTCTACATCCCTAGTCTCTTTATGAAGGGATGTCAAAGGCCTTTTCTGCATCTATTGATCATCATGTAATTTCTGTCCTTAAGTCTATTTATGTGATATATTATGTTTATCAGTTTCCATATGTTGAACCATCCCTGCATCCCTGGGATGAAATGGACTTGATTGAGGTAGATAACTTTTGATGTGTTCTTGGATTTGATTTGAAATAATTTTATTGATAATGTTTGTGTCTAAGATCATTAGGAATATTGCTCTAAAATTTTCTTATATCTCTGGTTTTAGTACTAGTTTCATTCTGGCTTCTTAGAAGAGGCCAAGGGGCATTCCCTCCTTTTTAGTTTTGTGAAATAACTTGAGAAGTGTTTCAGTTCTTCTATAAATGTTTAGTAGAATTCTGCAGTTAATACATCTGGGCATAGACTTTTTTGTTGGGAGGTTTTTAATTACTCCTTTAATCTCATTAGATGTTATAACTCTATTCAGGTAATTTATGTCTCCTGGGTTTAATTTTGGTCAGTCATAAGAGTCAAGACATTTATGCATTTCTTCCAGGTTGTCCAGTTTTGTGGAATATAGGTTTCTGAAATATGTCCTGATGATTCTTCTAATTTCATTGTTATTTGTTGAAACATCTCCTTTTTCATTTCTAATTTTGTTGGTTCAAGTCTTCTCTCTTTCTTTGATCAATTTAGCCAGGAGTTCATTAATCTTGTTTATTTTTAAGAACTAGCTTTTCAGTTCCTCAATTAAAGCTTGTTTTATTCTTTTCCAATTCATTGATTTCTGCCCTAATCTTGATTATTTCTTTTCATCTGGTTTGCATTTTATATTGTTCTTATTTTTCCAAAGGCTTCAGATGTTTTGTTATTTATGTGAGCTCACTCTCTTTTTGTAATGTAGGCCCTTAGAGCCCTGAACTTCACTCTTAGGACTGACTTCATTGGATGTTGGTATGTTGTGTTTTGTCATTTTGTTCTACTAATTTCTTGATTTCCTTTTTGATTTTTCAACAACCCATTCATTGTTCAGTAGCAGATTGTTTATTCTCTAGGAGTTGGTGCATTTTCTATTGTTTCTTTTGTGGATTTCTAGCTCTACCGTATATGACACAAGGAGTGTTGTTAATTTTCCTGAATTTGTGAAGACTTGCTTTATGTCATAATATATTATCTATTTTAGACAAGGTTCCATGAGCTGTTGAGAAGAATGTATATTCTGTGGTTTTAGTGAAATGTTCTGTAGCTGTCTCAAGTCATTGTGATCTATAGTGTTTATCTTCATTGTTTCTCTACTTATTTTCCGTTTAGATGGTCTGTCTGTTGGTGCTAGTGGGGTATTGTCATGGTTTGATCCAGGTGTCCCCAACAAACAAATGAATGTGTTCTCAATGATCAATCCTCAGCTGATGGCAGTTCAGGAATTACAACCTCACTAGAGCTGTGTTGTTGGGGGGCAGGCTTTTGGGGTTATAAGCCAGCTTCCCCTTGCCAGTGTTTGGCACACCTTCCTGCCGCTGTTTCCAGTGCTGTGGCAGAGGTGATGTCCACCCCTCTGCTCATGCCATCATTTTCCCTGCCAGGATGGAGTCTCTCCTCAACTCTGTAAGCCTAATAACATTCCTCCACAAGCCACTTTTGCTTGGGTTCTTTCTGTGCAGCAACTAGAAAGCTGACCCCAACAGGTATTAAAGTCTCCTACTATTATTGTGTTGAGATTTATTTCCAATTTAATGTTTAGTGGATAGTGGATAGTTGATATTATTTTATAAAATTTGGTGCACTTATGTTTGGTACATATATGTTTATGATCATAATATTCTGTTGTTGAATTACTTCCTTGATAAGTATAAAGTGGCCTTCTTTATCTTTTTTGATTACTTTGGGTTTAAAGTCTATTTCTTTTTTTGTTTTTTTGAGTTAGGGTCTCACTCTAACCCAGAATGATCTGGAATTCACTATGTAATGTTCAATGGTGGCCTTGAACTCATGGCAATCTGCCTACCTCTGCCTCCCAAGTATAAAGTCTATTTTTGAATAATATTCTTATTTTTTTGTAAGCAGGAAGAGAGAAAGAGAGAATTAGTGGCCACACCAGGGTCTCTTGCTGCTGCAAATGAACTCCAGATGCATGCACCACTTTGGGATCTTGACTTTGAATGGGTCCTGGGGAATAGAACCCAGGGTGCTGGGCTTTGAAAGCTAGGGCCTTAACCACTGGGCAACATCTCCAGCCCCTATCACTACAGCCACACCTGCTTAATTTCTATCTCCATTTGCTTGGAATACATTTTTCCATCCTTTCACCCTAAAGTAGTGTCTATCTTTAATGGTAAGGTGTGTGTGTGTGTGTGTGTGTGTGTGTGTGTGTGTGTGTGTGTGTGTGTTTAGACAGCAAATGGATGGATCCAGTTTTTTGACCCTGCCTGCTAACCTTTGTCTTTTGATTGGGGAGTTGAGTCCACTGATGTTCAGAGTTCTAAGTGGGAGACATGAGGTGATCCCTGTTTAGTTAAAGACCTTGAGGAGCTTGGTGTTTTCTTGATCTTCATTTGTTCTCATGTCTGTTCCAGTTGTGACTGTTGTTTATCCCTCCTGCTGCCTCTTGAGTCTGCTTGCTCTTCTCTTCAGTGCATAGTATTCCATCAAGGCTTGGTGCTCAAACATGCATAAAGTTGGCTTTCATCATGGAAAGTTTTCTTTCACCTTCTATTATGAAGGATAACTTAGCTGGGTATAGTAGTTTGGGTTGGCAGCCATGATCTTTCAAAATTTGACATAATTCTATTTCAAGCCCTTCTGGATTTTAGAGCTTCCGTTAAAAAATTGGATTTAATTCTAATGGGCTTACTTTTGCAACTGATGAGTTATTTTTCCTCTTGCAGCTTTTTGTACTTTCTCTTTGTTTTCTGTGTTTAGAGTTTTAACTATCATATTACATGGGGAATTTCTTCTTTGATCCTGCTGCTCTGTGTGCCTCCTATACCAGTATGGGCCACTCTTTTTAAAATTAAAAAAATATTCTTAATTTTATTGAAGATACTCTCTATGCCCTTAGCCTGTAGTTCTTCCCCTCTTGTGTGCCCACAATTCAAATGTTTGTTCTTTTTAAGGTGTTTTTGTTTTTATTTGGAACCTGTTATTCATCTTGGCCTCCAGATCTATTCTCTCTGTCTTGTCCTCAAGCCCCAAATGTCTGTCTCCACACGATCTATCCTGTTGGTCAGGATATCTTGCAAGCATTTAAAATTTGTTAATTCATTTTTGTTTTCCACTAGGTTTTTCTTCAGTGTCTCCATCTCTTTATGAAATTCCATTTTCAATTATTGATTGGACTTATTGTCTCTGGAATTCATTTCTAAATTTAATTATATCCTCATTGAGTTCATTCCACTGTCCATTAAGTTCTTTTTGTTTTGTTTTGTCAATTCTCATCCATTTCATCAAGTGGTCAATTGAGATCTTCTTGATTTTCTTTCAGTTTCATCAGCCATGCATTTCATTCTTTTTTGCTTTTTGTCTTCCATTTCATCCAGCCATTTTTTCATAGCCTCATTATTTGTAGAATATGCTTATTATAATGCATTTTGATGTTTGGGGTTTCCTCTATGCTTTCATTGGAGGCTTCCACTATGGGAGTAGGTACTCTTGGTAGGGATGTGTTCCTGGTTTCTTGTGGTATTTGTTTTGCATTGGTTTTGCATTGATCATCTCAAGATTGTCCTTTTGTCTTGCTGAGGATGTAGCAATGGTGGCTCTTGTGGAGCCTGTGTCGAGTGGCCCGGTCACCCTTGATCCAGCTGGACATGGGATGGCTGTGTATCCACAGGCTTAGGTTGGGTACACTGGGAGCTATAGTTTCTATTGAAGTCTGTGCTGGGTCCTACGTGGCCTGGCCAACTTGGTGCCCGGGATGTGGGAGTCTCTACTCAGGAATGTACAGGCAGGCAGGATGGCAGGCTGTGGAGTGAGGCCAACACCAAATCAGGCTGATTCCCAATCCCAGTGAACAATGGCTAGAGTTTTACCTACTTGGTTGGTAAAACTTGGACCCTGGGTGGCCCAGGGTTGGGAAGTGAGATAAGTTTATAGTCCCTCTTTTACTTTGATGTCTTTTTTCTTGTGCATTTATGTGGCCCACTGAGTTTAGTTAGGGCTGCTTATATGAGCATTGTGTGGGGTTATTTACCAGAACTTGAGTAATGTACCAGTGATTATATCACTATAAAAATGTCTCTGGCTTCCTCAGCAACCATAACTGACAATAATTCCTGGGGGAGGGATGGGAGGTTCATATCCTTTACTATTATTTGTGACATCTTGCACCAATAATGACCATCACAGTGAGGCCATGAATGTAATGGCTATGTTATATCTGGAGGACAGCACTCTAGAGCACTTTCCTATCATCTCTGGCTCTTACATTATTACTGCTTCCTCTCTTGTATTGTTCCCTGATCCTATGATGGGGTGATGAAGATGTCTCATTTAGTGCTGATCACTCAATGGTCATTCTCAGCAGCCAGTAAATTTTGATCAAAAGAATCAACCCTGGTATCTTGATGTATCCAAGTTTCTGGAAACATTCCCCAATCATTCTTATCTGGTTGGCCTAAAGTGGGGCTTATACCTCTCTATCTTTTTGAAGCCCATATTGACTTTGATGATCAATTCAAGGAAGTATGATCACAATCTTATCTTCTAATAATCTTATAAAATGAAAGCCAAAAAAGCAAAGTCCAGAGTTATCAGTGTACAGTAGCTCCTCGAAGATTTATCTTTTACCAGTGAGTTACCTTATCCAGTTCTTACAAGTTTTAACCAGCTTGGTGTTGAGGATTGTACTTTTCTTTCTTTGAAATTAAATTACCTCTAAAAACCCTTCTTTGTGACTTGATCTTCTGGGAACTTGTCCACCTGTTTAGCCTATGTATGTGATATGTGCCTAAGTACTTGGGACCATTTACTGAGTGGGGTATGAGATATGTTGCTATGCTTGGCTCTTTATTTTAGATGGAGACAGAGAATGTCACTGTTTATTTTTCTTAGTAATAGTCCACCTATTTTTAAATTACTTCAGTTCAGTTTTGTGATACCAAAATTGACTAAGACATCCTTTACTCATCAAACACAACCAAGATCAAGAGAGTGAGATGGCTTAATTAGCTAAACTTCCTTTTAAAGAGTGAAATCCAGTTTAACTAGGCCGACAGTCTATTTCCTGGTAAAGGCAAAGTCTTAAAGCTGACAGGAACATGGGGTTCTAATATCCCAAATATCCACTGTTCTTTTTATATGCCAGCTCTAATCTTCAGACAGATTCTTTTGCTGTGAGTGAAATATGACTTCTATCACTTTGGGCTCACATTTATCTTCAGAAGAATGGAAACTCAGCTTCCTTGAACCTCAGATACCAGGGTTGATGGGACAAACTTGGGCAAGGGTCATCCCCAGACCCAGCACTGTGAGTAACAATGTGGGAAGCTATAACTATGGCATCCTTGCTTGGAGTCATATAGTTACAAAACTGCTTCCCAAGATAGAGAAAGGAAGGTTCTTTCAGAAATGCAAAGCAAAATAAATGTCTAGTATAGACATGAAGCTTATTTGTTAAAATCATTTTTCTGGCTGTGGTGGTTTGAATTAAGCATCCTCCATAAATGCATGTTGTGAGTGCTTGATCCCCAGCTGATGGTAACTGGGAAGGAGGAGCCTTGCTAGAGGAGGTGTGCTATTAGGGGCAGGCTTAGGGGTGTTATAACCAGCTCCCCCTTGCCATAACTCTGCTGACTTTCCTGCTGCTGTTGTCCACCTGCTGTGGTGGAGGTAGTGTCCAGCTTCTGCTCATGCTGTTCTTTCCCCTGCCATGATGGCGTTCCCTTGAGACTGTAAGCCAAATTAAAACAAAACAAAAATAAAACTATTCTCCCATCAGCTACTTTTGGTCGGGTGCTTTGTCTATGCAATGAGAAGTAACTACAACAGTGGCTCTCTCTCTTCCTTTCATTTCTTCTCTCTCTTCTTTCAGAGTAGATTAGAGGGGCAGAATGACTTGTCTGGGGTACCACTCCTGGGATGAAGGAGGGTATGGGTCAGGACCCAGCTCTGCTTCTCCAAAGCTGTGAAGTGGAAGGAAGCCAGGCTTCCCAGGTTTCCCAGGGTAGTAGTGGGATAAAGTGAAGTGGGATGTTCCAGCCACAAGCTGTAACTGTGTCCAGTGACCCTGGGGCAAAGGGAGAGAAGCACATTCTGCAGCTCTAGGGTCCATTGGGAGGGTCTTGTGTGAGCAAGAGACTCAGGTAAGAGCAAGGCAGGAAGTGACCTCACTTCCTTGACAGTGGCCAACAGACCTTGGAAACATGGTAACCAAACAACCACAATGGAGAGGCTACCCACCTCAATTGACTCACTTATCTGGAGACCCTGGATAGTGCAAGACCTGTTCTGCTGTTTCTCAAGTTTGATACACTTATGCCTCAGGACTCCTCGAATAAGGGCCCTGGTTGTCTCTGCAGAAGGTGGGTGTCATGGTTTGATCCAGGTGTCCCCCACAAACAAATGAATGTGTTCTCAATGATTGATTGTCAGCTGATGGCAGTTTGGGTTTTACAACCTTGATGAAGCTGTGTTGTTGGGGGAGGGCTTATAAGCCAGCTTCCCCTTGCCAGTATTTGGCA
>PVHP010022389.1:0-22892 GCA_004024765.1 Zapus hudsonius
ATTATTATGAACAATAAATGTGTGAAAGACCAAAGATAAACATAGAATTGCCATATGACCCAGAGATTCCAATCCTAGGTTTATACTAAAAAGAATTGAAAACTGGCATACAAACCAAACAATATCCAAGGATGTTCATAGAACTATCATTCGTTGTAGCTAAAATTCTAAATGTCCACCCATAAATGAATGGAAAAAGCAAGATTCAGTGTATCCACCAGAGAAATATCCAGACAGAAGCAGGAATAAGGAATGACGTACTGAGGCACGCCACCACATGGCTGAGCCGCCTAAGCGTTATGCTAACCAAGCAAAGCTGATACCAGAGTTCAGAGAATATATGATTATATGCATAGGAAATGTCCAGATGACTGGGGACTAGCCCCGGACTGGAGGAAGAGGGAAATGTTGATGGAGATATTCTGGACATGGAAGGCCATTGTGTAACATTGTGAATGTACTAAATACCAATGGATTTTATGCTGTTAATGTGAAGCTTTTCGTTATTCAAAAGGGCTCGTGTAGATGGGAATACCCGAGGGCAAGTCTAACCACCACGGCTATGTTCAGTGAGGTAAGCAAGTCCTTGGGCATTGTGGGCCGAAGAGGGATTGTTAGGGTAGCAAGACAGACCACGGTAAGGGGAACTGGACATACTGGAGCCAGTGTAGTATGTGTGTAAATGTGCATATTTATACAAAGCAGCCGTTTTGGGTTAGGGTAGGCTATATATAACAAAGCAGAAGACCAACAGTCCAGCGTGGCTATGTTAATTGCTACTTGAATGGTACCAGTCATCGGCTTCAGAACATGGGCAGCAGATAGTTCTGGAAGCCTGCTTTGTGCAGATCATTAGACACTTTATCTGTGTAGGCAGCTAGCACTCAGAAGGATAGCTAGGATGCAAAACAAAGCTTTTGAAAAAAAAACCTTATTTGAAAAGGATAAAATTGAGAAAAATAACCCTACCACAGTGATCTCAATTGAACCACTTTAGCCTATTAACTTTGCACTGAGCAAATTGATTTGGTGTGATAGAATTCTCTGGTCCAACCTGCAGAGCCCACAGGTCTCAGGAAGAACTGTGGAACTGGTGGATGAGGTTGGGGAAGGCTCAGTCTGAAGACTTTCAGACGAATGGCGTGAGGAGGGGGTCTGATTCTAGGCATGTGCAATATTGCCTAAAGGGAAGGTTGGAGTTGGCCTTTCCAGGGAACATCCAGCCAGGAGCCATAGTCTGGATAGAAACTTGGGTATCCAGTGAGGATCAGGGCAGAAGTGGTGTGGGTAAGATGACAGGTGGCCTGGGGCATCTTGAATGTGTCTGACCTTCTTTGGAGTCATAGCTCTGAAGCGGAACCCCAGAATTTGTGTGTCTCACAGGTACCCTGGTTATCCATCAATGCAGTGACGCAGCGGAGATCCAGAAGTTGTTTTCAGTCAAAGCCTGATGAGGCCTGCTGTTCCTCAGGCATCTTGTATCTCTGTGGATTTTTAGTTCCTGTGCTGACCGGAACAAAGAATCTTTAAGGTCGTCCTTGTGTTTTGATGACCCCAGGCTTCTGTTGGAATGAAGTTGTCCCAACTCCAGATGAGAGGTCGTGGCCTAACAAAGGATTTTTATGCTCCTTCTTGGCTGGAGAGACAATCTAGAAGAATGTTGTTTCTGTGCCGAACCCAACATACTGGGAACTCCCAGATCCTTCCATGAGTTTAGGGACACTGAGCAAAATGTTTGAACTTAGACCCTTCCTGAAAAATGCAGGCTCTGTGATTTTGAGTCAGAATGTTTCTGAAGCTTTTGGGCACATTTTTTTTTTTTTTTTGAGACCCCTGTCCAATGTTCAGATGAAGAGAAGTGGTTTTCCCCAGGTGAGCATTTAACACTTGTTTCTTTTCAGCCAGTGGAACCTTCCTTCAGCTAAGGAAAAGAGCCCTCCTACCCTCCTTTGAAAGGTTTTGAAATGCTAATTCCCAGCCTTGAAATATTCTGACAGCTGGGAATGTTATTCAGGGCAATCAGGCACCTTGATTATTACCAAGTGTGAAAGGTAAATTACTGCTACCCAAGAAGTCACCCTGCTTTTCAAGAGAAAGCTCAGAAAAATAGCACATAAAATTATGCTTCAGGATTACTTACATTTCCTGTATCATGTGATGGGGTGATCTGACATGCAGCGTATCCGTAGGTGTGACAGCGCTAACTTATAGTAAAAAGTTAATAGCATTCACCAGCTTGTCCTCAGGTTAAAAAAAATTTAGAATTTTTATATGCCTATTTGAAATCTGAAAGTACATGTTCTTAAGCTCCTTTTTTTCCTATTCTCCACTAAGAAATCCTGCCCTAAAGTGGAGATTATTGTGATTTTTCAGTGACGAGGATTGGTCCCGGTGTACTTGCTAGGTAAGTGTTCTACCACTGAACTACACCTCAGCTTTTCTCACGGTCTTTTATAAGGATCCGCATTAGTGATTTGTAAAGCTTTGTGTTTTTACTACAAGAAGTATGAAATGTTGTGTTTGTGGCCCAACCATGAAGGCAGGATTCAGTCCACACTGCAGACAGAGGTCCCACACCCAGCTATGGGAGGTTAGTTGAGACCAGCGGAGAGCCACGTAAAGACCATCTTGTAGCCAAGGCTGATGCACGCACACCTCGAGGAGGAAGTCAACACGGCATGTCAGCTGCTCAGGGGAATGAAAGCGGTCTGTCCTCATCACTTTCTGTGTTGGGGCTTCCAGGATGATCTGTTTCCTCAGCCACTGAATAAGGATATAAAGCATTGTTTGTTTGTTTTTTAAATAGAAACTGTGTATGCCCAAATCATGTGTTGGTAACACCATTCCCTCCTCCCTGTTCCCACTGCCCACATTCCACTACAGTGGAGGCCTCCTGCTTTCACTAGGGTTTGGTCCATTTCCAGAGTATATCAATGTGGTGTGTCACCCCGAGGGGCTTCGCTGGGCCGCTGATCTGGCTGTAACCAGGTCCTCCTCCCATCCTGCCATGTTTCACTTGGCTATCCTACCAGCTCACCATGCTTTGCCCACTTCACCCTGTTTGTCCCATGCTGAGCTTTAAAAAAAATTCCCTTTTTTGGTGTGTGTGTGTGTGTGTGTGTGTGTGTGTGTGTGTGTGTGCATGTGCCATGGTGTGCATGTAGAAGTCACAAAGTCACAGGACAATTTCAGGTGGGCCTTGGTTGTTGGTTCCTGTTTGTGGCAGGATCTCTTGTTAGTCAATGTTGCATTACCAGGCTAGCTGGTCCGTGAGCTTCCAGATGATTCTCTTGTCTCCATCTCCCATCTTGCTGTAGGAGTGCTGGGAACCGTGTGTGGCTTTATGTAGGTTCTGGTGATCCAGACTCAGGCAGGTCCTCGTGCTTCCGTGGCAGGCACTTGATCCACTGAGCCATCGCCCAGCTTCTCACTCTCTTCTCTTCCTCTGGCTGGCTCTTTCTTATTCCTCAGAGTTCAGATCGAATGCCACACTCAGTATGACCCTCCACACCCCGTCCACAGTCTTCTGATTTCACAATTGGAAATGGTCTTGTTTTGTGTATTTGTTCACTCACTAGATGCCCATGTCCTGACACATGTAAGAGCCACGAGGGCAGGCATCAAAGCTGTTAGACCAGCATCTGGGTCCATGAGGGATGGTCACACTGCTCTGGATTGAGCAAGGAATGGATGACCACGAGAAGTCACTGCTGGGCCCTTTGACCTTCCAACTGTGGATGTGCTCAAGTATCAGGGCAGTGGTTAGAAATGCCATCATTTTCCTGTTTATTGACTAGTTCTCAAAAAAGCAGCAAAGCATTCATTCATTCATTCATTCATTCATTCATTCAAGGTAAGGCCCCATGCTACTGGAACTCATTATGTAGCCTCAACTAGTCTCAAACTCATGGCAGTTCTCCTGCCTCAGCCTCCCAAGTGCTGGAATTACAGTATGAGCCACCATGCATAGCTAGGAAAGCTTATTTTATACACATTATTATAATCAACATAATTGACTATAAATACACGAGCTCTTCATTAATCTTTGTGCCTCCTAGAGAATATGCATCTTCAGCCAAGATTACAGTGCACTCAAATGTCTAGGAAAAGACTTCAACTATGTGGACAGTGTAACATGTAGAGGAATTCAGAAGAACAACAGTGAATGCAGATTTAATAAGACACTAAAAACCTGACGGTGGGGCTTTGCCCCTCTCACCTCCCTCACGGCGGGAGCTCCCTGTACCTTCTCCTTCTCTCAAGCTAATAAAGTCTCTAAGTCTTAAAAAACCCTGTAACACTATATAATTGGCTGGTTAGAAAAATCAATACTAGTGGTATTAAAGACATTTTAAACTTGTATTGATTGCTTTTCTGTGTGGATTAAACAGGAATTTCAATAGCAGATATACCAAATGATGGTATCGAACACAGGAGTCACAGTGTTCAAAAGGGTATGGTCGATAATGACAGATAAAATGGTGTGAAATTGAGTATAAGGAAGGAATGTGTGTTCTGAGTTTTAGAAGGAGACATAGAAGATGCTGAATATTTTGGAGTTGGTTTCTTTGGCCTCTTACTATAGGATAACGGTGTTAATTTGTCAGTGGGATAAGGCACATTTTATTAAAATGTACTCTGGAGGCTTCCATCCACACTCTCATAATGCATCTGATATAGTGCCACCAGAACCACCTTCCTTTATGATTCTAACTTCCTCTTCCATCTCTTACACGATCAAGTCCAAGTTTTTTGGTCTGGACGTCCAGCCCATTCTTGGTCTGTCCTCAACTACACATCCCCCAAACCTTACCAGGCATTTCCCATGCCCTTTAAATTTGTGCTGATACTCTTGGACCCAGGTTTTCCTGGCATCTCTGGCTATCAGGCTCCTAACCAGGTGAGATGTGGGTGGAGGCTCCAGGCTTAGGGACAAGTGCCAATGGATCCACATTCATCTCCTGACTCCACAGAACTTAGATTGTGTCACCGTGCCTCAGTGACTCTCAGGATTTAGCTCATTGAAGACACTTCATAAATGTTTATTGACTGCATGAGTGAGTAAATGGGAAGAGCTGAAAAGGATTTGATGGGGTTAGGGATGTACTTCTTTGGTGTGAATAGAGGGTCCGATTATGTTCTGTTTTTATAGGCCCTGTCTCATTTTAGGCCACTGGGAGGAAACCATGTCTCACACTCAAATTTCCAGAGGGGAAGCTAAGACACAGGAAGAGAGTTGGCTGGTCTCCAAAACACATGGTGGTCGAGCAGATGACCCCTGCCCTCTCTGGCTGTACCTTGACTCTGGACACTTTTCCAGCCCTCCATGACTGCAGGAACAAGTTCATCTGTGCTCCAAGGCCCGAGGCTGAATTTTCCTTTCCTTGCAAATAACCTCTGGCTTTCCAGCCAGTATGTGTGGATACTCTGTCCCAGGAGGATGTGGGATGGGTTTCACAATCCCGTGGGACCAGGGGCTGCTAAAGCACTTTTCTCAACTGTTGAATTGGAACGTCTTAGACATCAAGATCTCACTTCCCCTCCTAGGAATTTTCCTATTAAAACATTTGAAAGGTCTCTTCCACTAGTTTATAGTTATGGGAATTTTTTTAAGTGAGTGGAAATTAAGTTTTAGGGACATTTCTTTTTGGTCTTCTTTAATGATCAGTTTAATTTCCACTTTATTGGCTTTTTGTTATTCCAAAGCCGGAGGAATACTTTTTTTTCCCCCTTCCTATTTCGTAATTAGGAAACCTCAACAGCCTCTGTGCATAAGCTATTTTGGTGACTGTGGATTAATCACTTTCACTGTGTTACAAACAAAGTGAGGAGCCAACGAGGTCATTTCCTTTTCAAGAGGCAGCGGAGTGTTCTGAGCAGCGCCCTCCCTTAAACCTCTTCACCTTGGAGGCATCCCATGGGTGTAGCTTCTTATCCCCATCTGGAATTTGGGGATAAAATCTGGCCAAAAAGCAGGAGCATTGAAGTAAGAATATGAAGAGACCCAGAGAAGAGTTGTTGGGGCTCCCAGCTGCTCCCAAGGAAAAGGCAGGTGAGGGGGCCTCCCATGAACAAAATATTTGAAGATTCAGTATCTTGTGTTCAGCCTTGACATGCCCTGCCTTGGCCTCCCTTGGCGATTTTAGCAAGATCCAAAGTCCTGCCACAGGCTAGACAGACCACCTGGGAATCGAATGGAACCCCCCATCTCTCAGAAAGCCTAATGGGAACGGAGATGGACTGTATACCTTTCTTTCCTAAAACTGTACACCCTTCTTCCTAGGAGGCTAATCTGTCTGGTGAGTCAGACTGTCTGGGTTCAAACCTGAGTCCTATCCCATCTTAACCCTATGACTCTGAGCAAGTATCTCTGTGACTCAGTTTCTCCTTTTGTCTATAAGAAGTGATTGATGATTATCATTATTATGTACCCTCCTGTGACTACTAGGGATTTAACTCAAGTGCCTAAGGTGGCAAATATTAACTACAAACCTTCAGGGGTGGATTTTACATAAAACATGTTGGAAAGAAGGAATTAGAATCTCTATCCCCTGTCTCCTAGCCTCACTGTTACCACTGAGCATCTTTCTTTCTTTCTTTCTTTCTTTCTTTCTTTCTTTCTTTCTTTCTTTCTTTCTTTCTTTCTTTCTTTCTTTCTTTCTTTCTTTCTTCCTTCCTTCCTTCCTTCCTTCCTTCCTTCCTTCCTTCCTTTCTTCTTTCTTTTCTTCTTTTTTTGAGGTAGGGTCTCACTGTAGCCCAGGCTGACCTGAAACTCACTCTGTAGTCCCAGGTTAATTTAGAACTCATGATGATCTTCCTATTTCAACCTCCTGAATGCTGGGATTAAAGGCCCTGCTCTTTTTTATTTTAACCATTTTTTGGGGGGGAGGGGAACCATTTTTGGGTCATGGTCTCACTGTAGCCCAGGCTGACCTGGAACTCAAACCATAGCTCTAGGCTGGCCTCCTACCTCTGCTTCCCGAGTGCTTGGATTAAAGGCGCATCTGGCTGTTTCTAACTTTTTAGTGGCAATCTCTGTACATTTAGATAGTATACTAGGATCTGAAACCCCTCCCATCACCCTCCTTTTTCCTCTTCCTGAATCTTTCCTACACTGAACCCTTCTACTTTCAAGCTAGTCACTCTTCTATTTGGATGTCAGAAGCATTTTTTAGTTCTGGGGTGAGCATGCAAGCAAATGCTCTGCCATTGAGCCCCACCCCAAGGCCCCTGGACCTCAGCTTTAAGAGGTAAGTGTTCTATGTTACAGAACTATCATTTAGTTGTGACTGGATTCCCAATTTGATCTTGTGGAGATTTCCAGAGTAGCCATTCTATTTCATAGTGTCTGTCTGGGGTAGCCTACCCCGCCATGTTGCTTTACACTGGGCCCTCCTGTGGCTCCAGCTCACCTCACTTCCTCCAGCCTCTTGGGAGAATAGCTGTAAACCACAAAGGCCCCTGCCCTGAGGGGCCCAACTCCCTCTCCCCTCTGCCAGCTGTTTAAGGAGCTTGCTAGAGACTGCTGGGGACACAGGTCTATTTCAGTGTGACTGGGGTGGACTGAGCACTGATACCCTGGGGCAGAATGGATTTCTTAGGCATCTGAGGGCAGCTTCTGGAACCATCATCTTAAGCTCTTGACATGCTCCAAGGCTTGCTCTAAGCCTGTTTTGATCACTTTTCTAATATAATGATATTCCTTCACATTCTCAGTAATTAGACTCTGTAATCCCTCCGTTTGACATCGTCTGACCTTTATCTTGAATTAAATTTTTTTAATATAACTTTAAGAGAAACACAAAAATGTGTTTACAGACAAAAACAGTATATTCAAAGGAATTACAGTTTCTAAGTCTCATACTGGCTCATACCATCCCCTGGGGCAGGTTGTATTGCTGCAGGTAATAAATGTGCCCACCTGCTTGTCCCGAGCAGTGGAGGTCCCTCCCACAAGCAGTGAATGGAGGCTGGGGCGAGGAGACATGGGCCGATGCCACAGGTACGGTTTTTCCTACACCCTAGAAAGGACCTAAAGTCATGTCCAGGGTCTATTTCCCTCCAGAATCCCTAAGGCATTCCGAGTTCCAGTTTGAAATCCGAGTGCGTACTTGGGTCTGAGCAGGAATCAGGTGTATAAGACCCTGGTACCCACATGCCCCAGACCCTGTAGGACCAGCAGTCCTGCAGAGGGGTGAGAGAAGCTGCAGGCCCTCAGGAGACCCAAGCAGACAGACAGACTGGAGAGACTGGAGGAAAGCCAGGCTGAGAAAAAGCTCTGCCTTTCACCTAGCTGAGGGCTGGCAAGATGCTTCCAGGGCGAGAGCTTCCACGGGGAGAACCTTCCCTCAGCAACTCTATGCAGTCCCTCAACCTAGTTTTCCAGCTTTATGGCAGCCCTCACCCTGGTGGCCCTGGAGCCTGGGTTATTTGCTGTTTTTTCAAGTGTACACCACACCCTTGGACTGTCTGCCAAGAAGGACCATTGTTCGGGAGAATTTCTCCAGTTCCAGCTAAGACGCACTGTTCTGGATTTGTGGTCCTGAACGTCTCTCTCCTTGTCCTAAGTCTTCCACCCACCCCTGCTTTATTCTTGCCTTCTCTCGACCCACCTACCTTGCTAAATTTCATTTTATTGTTCTGAAAGCTTTGAGAGGTGGGCAGGGGTGTAGAGGCTGAACTGTAATCAAAGCAGCTGCTTGACTCGGTCTCCAAAGCAGCCCTCCATCTGGGCCTCAGAGAGGAGGCAGAGAGTCCGGAGCTGGGCCAGAGGAGAATGGACGGGACTGTGGTGTGTGGTACAGCCCAATGGGAAGCTGAGTGGGAGGCAGCATGGCATAAGAGGGCAAGAATGAAAACCAGCCGGGCGTGCTGACACACATCTTCAATCCCAGCAATTGTGAGGTAGAGGCAGAGGCAGGAGGATGGCTGTGAGTTCAGGCCCACCCTGAGACTACATTGTGAATTCCAGGTCAGCCTGGACTACAGTGAGACCCTACTTCAACCCCACATCCCCCCCCCCCCCCCCAAAAAAAAAAAAAAAAAAAAAAAGGAAACCAGTATCTCTGCCCTAGAAGAGAGCGGATTAACCTGTGGAATGGAGGCCCTGCCAAGGCCAACTTCCTTGTTCCCAGAAACCTTGGCACAGGGGCTCCCTCTCTGGCAGAGGTCCCTCCTCATCAGGGGGAGCAGCAGAGCATCTGCTGTGAGTTTCTTTTTCCTCTCTTTGCTGGCAATCCCAAATGGGACTGTTTACTCTTTCCTTCCCCTTTCCTTCCCCACCCTTCTGTAGCAGAGAGTTGGTTCTGGTTAATGTTGAAGATCATAACATGATTACCCCAAAGTCGCATGAAATTAAATCACTTTTCTTCAAAGAGAAAGGGGTTGGGGAGGGGACTGTCTGGCTGGTAGGCCAGCAAGAGAAGAGCGGATATTGAAAGCAGGCTGGCAGCTGCTCAGAGCTCACACAGTGGAGGCCGGCAAGTTGGGACAGCCACGCCTGGGAGTCGGGGTTTGCCAACAGTGGCTCAGAGACCTCTGGTCGCCCACCTGTGCACCAGGCACCTGTCTCCTGAGTGCAGCGTCTGGGGAGGGGGAGGTGTAGGCGTCAGAGCTGCTGGTGAAGGTGGATCCAAAGTGGGTCAGAGAGATGAACCTAAAAAGAATCACGAGGAAGAAATTGAACTCTTTAATTCCAAAGAGAATTCTCCATCACCTCCCACCCTGGGAGTTCATGGGGTCACAGAACAAATTTAAGGGTAACTTTTCTGCTAGAAGAGGCTGGGGTGGAATCTCAGCCTTCCCAGACAGGAGGTAGTCTGGGGCACACTTAGTTATCTTCCCTTTCATTGGATTTCAGGTATTTATTGCATTTTAGAGGTCATCCAGCATCAGATTTCCTAATCAGCTTAGCCCTTACAGAACACCCAGGGTCCACTTGGTGTGAGCATCTGCTCTCACAAGGCCGTTTCTTAGAGAGAGTCTGGGAATGGCGCACCTTCTGGGGACACAGAGAACAGTGGTCTGGCTTGGGCTATGTCTGGTTTGGAAAGTACTAGCTATGACTGTGTCTCTGTCTTTAATGTGGGCAGTCTGTGGGGCTTCTTGCAGAGGTTACTGTCCAGCATGCCCGCTGAGTATTTTTCTCATCTGTTTCCTACCAGTTTTCATCAGTTTTGCAAGGAGAACAGGAACGAGGGAAGCCATTGGAAACAGAAAGATGCTCAATATGTGTTGCTGCTGTCCTGACTCTCTGAGCTCTTTGGGGATATTGATCAGCTCTGGGTGCCCAGGACTCAGCGTGTCTGTGAGTGAAGGCTGAGGGGATTGGCCTGCTGTACCAAGAGCCGGTGTTCACCACATAGGCAAGTGACAGACAGGACTCTCCAAGAGAAGACTGTGGAGTTGGTCACTTGTTGAGTAGACTTGACATTGGTGGGGTGGCTTCCGACAAAAGTTCAGCAAATGCATATTTCTGAGGGGTTGGGGTGAGACCGGCCAGCTCTGCCTGAGAGCTCAGCGCTATGACTCATTCTCATCAAGGGTCACCGAGCATCTTTCTGTACTTGACCTTGGGCTGAACTCCTCACCTGGCCAGCTTTCTCGAAAATGTGTGTCATTCCTTGCAAGGCAGAGCTGTGGAGCCAGTGAGCAAGTGTGCACATCAGTGGAAACTCATCCCTACCGTTGGAAAAACAACTCCAAGTTCATGACTCGTTGGCTTCAGAGGTGTGACTGTAAAGGATAGCTCCGACGTTTTTGTTTTTCAGCAAATGGACCCAAAATGGATAGATCCAGATGAGAGTTCTATCCACATTTGTAGCCACCTTGGGAGGCAAAACACTTCTTCACTGGCCTGGAGAGCTCTTTTACCAGCCCCCTGGGAAAAGACGGTCTTGTTACTTTACGGCCACAGTTCACTTTTATCCAAAAAAAACATCACCCAAGCCTGATCCCTGAGCCTGTTCTCCAGATTTGACACCCAAGGGTTGGGCTGGATGTGAAAGTCCTATTCAGGTCCAGGGCGTAGGAGCTGCCACCATCTGGAACATTCAGAAATCCCCGAGGGAAGCTCCCAAAACAAGCCTTGGAAATTCTTTGGGCAGCGGAGGCCCCAGTGGGATAAATGAGCAGTCCTCACCTAGCCTTCCCAACACCCAAGTGTTCTCCTCCAAGGAACATGTAGATGCCAATGTGGGATGTGATGGCTTATTAAAACGCCAACGTCACTGTGCTATGGTCAGGCCTAGTTGCCTTGTGGCCCCAGCACGGGTCCATAGAACTACACCCTTTGTACTATTATTGGGGACGAGCTGATTTTCTAGGCTAATTTGATAAATTGCCTCCTGTACAACTTGTCTGCCACCACCCAGAGCAGGGTGACTCTAAATGAGAACCCTGTGCCTTGTGTCTGGGTCCTACACTGTCACTGGTGCTCTCTTGCTAGGGGCTCCCTTGCATTTAGTCTAAGGACACTGGAGACCATCATCAACTTTTCTGAATCGTCATAATTTATTTGGAGTATCTTGGCTTCCTGGTAGAAGTGTGAGTGTGAGCATATCACCCATACTGCATAACAGTCAAGCAGGAGGGATTGCATTTTGACCCCGAGGCCTCAACGCAACGGCCACTTCTCCCTTTCATTCCTGGAATGCACCCTGTCTTGTTCCTCCCAGGGTAGTGGTTGGAGAGTTGGGTGAATGTCAGTCAGCCTGGTTACGTTTTCCTGTTCTTTCCTGTTTGGGGCATCTTGAAATTAGCAGAGAAGAGAAGAGGAAAGAACTGACAACAACTGGAGATACAGTGTCTCCAAAACCCGGGCAACCAGTCTCAGCTCTCCACTTGGAAATGGAAGCGATGATGTAGAGGTTGGCTGGAAAAAAGGAGAAGAATGGAACTGCATGTTATTTCAGGATCTGACCCAGGAGAACAGGCGTTCAGATAAATGAGAGGTGAGAAGGAGGGCATCCAGAGGCAACAGGATAGTGGAGGTGGGGCAGCAGGCAGAGCATCAAAAGACTAGGCTTCCATTCCCACTGTACCACCAGCTCCTCTTAACACTTGGAGCAAGTCTGGTCAGCTTAGGGAGCTCCCGTGTCATCCTAGCTCACTCACGAGCTCGTTGGGAAAGCAAAATGAGACTTAGACCTTTGGATCAAGTTCCCATTCTCAGCCATTGTGTTACACTGCTTCTCATGGAGACCTCGTGACACTCACACTAACTAAGCCTGACCTCAGACAGCATGGGGAGGCTGGCTTTTGTGTTAGGCCAGCACTCTACCTACTGAGCTACACCCCCAGCCCAAGGCTGATTTTTTTAAAGCCAGAATTCCTTCAAATAAGAATCCTTGAGTGTTGGGAAGGCAGGGTGAGGACCCCTCATTGTTGCAACTGGGCCTCTACTGCAGAGAGCTATCAGTAGTCATTGTCATCAGAATAAAATGAAGCCGGAGGAGGGAGCCATCCAGGACCTTTGGAGGTCCCATTTTTAGCCATATACAAGGAGCAGGAGCTGAGTTGGATGTGGACCTAGCATGTCACCCACGTTGCATCATTGTCACTCCATCCTGGTCCCCCAGACCTGGGGAATGGCTGCTTCCCACACTCCCTGGGGCCCGGGCCTGAGCACATATAGCATAGGCTGAGGTTTCTGGGATAAAATCATCCCTGAGTTAGGAGAGACCTTAGGGACCATGAACCAGGCTGCACCCTTTTACAGATGAAGAAACTGTGGCAAAGAGAATTCTGTAAATGTGCTAACCTTTTCTGGGTGTTTAGAAGACAACAGTGAATCAAGAAGACCAAAAGGCACTTGGGTTCCTCAAGTGAGAGTTGTAGGTCCACTTTTCTATTCTTTGGGGTTCATAGGAACTGATTTAGGAACTCTGGGACCTATCTACCTGGAAAGAAATGCAACCTAGAGAAATGCTTCTGGTGGCTTCTATAGTTATAATAGTTCCTAACATCACCCACCCAGCCAGTGTTCTGAAGGGGATCCCTCTGGCATGAAGCAGACCTGAAGCTCGATGTACATGGCTTCAGAAATTTTTTCAGTCCAGAGTTGAGATGATGGTGGAAAAGACACCCCCCCAGACTCACCTTCTCTGTAGGTCCACACTTGTCAGAAGGTACTGGCACAACATCTTGTTTTGTTTCTATAACAAAAATACCTGGGACTAGGCAATTTATAAAGAACAGAAGCTTCTTTAGCTTATAGTTCTGGAGCTTGGGACGTTTAAGAGCTTGATGCTACATCTGCTCAGCATCTGGAGAGGCCCTTCTTGCTGAATCCTAACACGGTGAAAGGCATGCAGCCACAGCAAGAGTGAGCAAGCATGCTTCCTCATCTCTTTGCCCCTTCCTATAAAGCTGCCTGGGTGCTCTTTATTCCTGATTTTCTTGGAAGACTTCACCTCCAAATACCATTTCCATTTGAATTTGAGGATTAAGCACATGTCAACCACAGACAGACCTGCAAATGTAAGAGTTCTAATCTCAGGCCTTCCTTTCCCAACATTTTACTCCTTTGAGGGGCTTATTGGCTGCTAGAGTTATGAATGGCAGGAAGCTGGGGCATGGAGGGGCTGGGCTGGCCATAGAGGAAGCTCTTTAATGTTTTGCAGTTGAGGAAATAGTTGGCCAAATAATCAAATAAGTCAGGTAAATATGTAAATATTCAGTTTTAGCCTGACCTGGAAATGTGTACTCGTTTGCTAAGCTTATGATGCAGGGCCAGTCTTCTTCTTTGCCTCTGGATCTGGTGGCCGGTCTCTATGCTGTCTGTCTCCCATTTCCAGTTTACTTCATGAAAGCCAAGTTATCCTTGAGAGAAGCTCATGAAGTTTCTGAGTCTAGAATCTTCTATGTATTTGTTTTGATAATGTTCCCCCGCCCCCATTTTGTCTCTCGCCTCCCTTGGCAGCACTTCTGTATAAATGTCAGGCCTGGTTTTTGTTGTCTTTCCAGTTGAGTTAACAATGGCACTTTTTACACCGTGTGTGTGTGTGTGTGTGTGTGTGTGTGTGTGTGTGTGTGTGTCTGTGTGTTTTGGTGATGAGGATGGAGCCCACAGCCTTGTACATGTTGGACAACACTATCACCATGCTAAATTCCCTGCTCTTGTTTTTGTGACATAAAGTGTCATTATGCAGTCCAGACTGGCCTTGAACTTGTTATGTAGCCCAGGCTGGCCTTGAATTTAAGACCCTCTTGTCTCTATCTCTCAAATGTTTGGATCTTTAATTATGGTAGCATAGTAACACCGTGCTCAACTCCACAGTTTAAATGGGCTGGGGACACGTACATCAACTGCCCAGGAAGAGCAGCTGTGTGCCCAGGCACAGTACCAAGTGCCCTGTAGCTAACCATGAGCACCATAGAGCTTGCAGTGGTTACAGTGGGGATGAGAAGTGTCCTTGGCTTGGTGAATGTATTGAGTGACATCTGGTTCTTTTACTTTCAATATTGGAGGACAGATTCAGTTTATATATGATCTTGACTGGCTAAAATGACAGAAATAAGCCTAATCAAGTGAAACATTGGGAGGGGACATCATTTTAAGTCATTTTTGGAGTTCTGAAGCCTGAATTGTACCATTATACTGTAATGAACACTTACCAGAGAGAGAACTAAGGGCTGCAGTGGAGGGGGATTGATATGAGTTATCCACAGGATGTGCAATCTTCACTGGCCCAGTTGTCTACCATCAAGAGAAAGGGCTTGATAGATGCTGATCATCTCCCCAGTACCCATTCTACCTGTGTCCTGCCATTGGCCTTGGGAATATTATCCATCTTCCCTGTGAGATGAATGATCAGTGTAGCCCTTTCCTGCCTATAGGAACTGGTACAGAAACGGACGTGTGGCCTAGTTTGATCTAATGAGGCGCAAAGAGACATAGGTTGGAGGCTTTTGTAAAATCAGGTACTTCGCTTCTGGATATGGGATGATTCTCGAAGCCAGATCACTGCCTCTCTTTGTGTGTGGGTTCAAAGCCTGAAAGTTCTACAGCCTTCTGTTATCACGAAGGACACCCACAGTAGGATGACACTGGTACTAGAAGGTCCTGAAGACTTGTCTAGGCTGTGACCTGTTGTGGCCAAGAATAGCTGTGAATGTGGCCTGACTCAAAATTGTAAGCTTACTTAAAACACTGTGTGGTTCCCGAGCACGCACTTTGGAGATGCATATGTCTTTATGTCATATCACAGAGTCAAAAGGTTGGATATACCTGGGAGGATGGTGAAAGTACCTAACTCCTGATGATGTTCTGAATAAAACCAGCTCTATGTCTGACATCCAAACCCATTGTATTATCTTAAGACTTGTTGAGCTGAGTTTCCAGTTACTTTACTTCCTTGGGGACAGACAGATCTGCTTGGAATATTGCATTTGCTCCTTGGCCCTGTCTTTTGAGAGCTATAGTGAGCCACTGCAGGGTTTCAGATGAAAACCTGGGCTTGGGAAGGGACATGGAACCCAGGTTTAAAAAGAGCACCTATAATGAAAAACACAATTCTTTCATGTTAGCACCCCTTTAAGCAGAAAACTCACCAAGTCTCTTAAAGGATAAGGGGGTTATAGAAATGAAGAATTGTTGACTTTGGGGAACATGTATGAGATAAAATATACTTGCAACCTCCACAGACATGCTGGAGATAGAGAGTATTTTCACAAAGGCATGAAATGGTTTGAAAAACACACACAAAACAAAACAACAAAACCAATGTTGTTTTGTCTAGTCATTTTGTGGGAGGGAAACTCAGACCTCAGATGGTCATCTAGCCACTGGTGTTCTTTCCATATGATGCTATCTCAGGGTGGCCCTTGGGGAATATGGGATGATGTGTCACAGATTTCTGTCTGAGGAGGAATACACAGAGAGCTGTGGCTTGTTTGTCCCGCCACACTCCGAGGAGACCCCCTGGACACGTGGGCATCAGTTTTGTTCTGTGCAGCTTCCAATACTCAGAGCAACAGGATGAAGCCCGCAGCTTCCCAAAGACAGAAACCATGTAAGGAATGAGTCACTTGCCTGGGGCAAAGACCTCTCAGTCAGCTACAGGCTTGATGGCTGGGACCCAGAGCCCTCTAGCAGGCCACCTGCTAATGTTTCTCACTTGATGGCAGGAAGGTGAGAGGTAAGCCGGATGGACTGATAGACTGCTTTGTTCCATGATGTCATCCAGGACAAAACTGAAAGCCTTCTCTGACCCCACACACCCCATCCATAGTCTTCTGGTTTCATGATTTAAAATTGTCCGATTTGTATATTTGTTCACTTATCAAATACCTTTCTCCTGATGCAGACTGTAAGTACCATGGGGACTGGCTTTGACATCCTTACACTCCTGTCTCTGGACCAGCTTTTGGGTCTATAAGGGAGTGTGGTCACAATCTTCTCGGGATCAAGGAAGGCATGGATGACTGTGAGCAGGACACTGCTATCAGTTTGTGGATATGGGACTTTAGTGTGACTCAGTGGTAGGGTGCATGCTTAGTATGTCCAAGGTCATGGATTTAATCTCCAGGGCCCTTCCAAAATACTCAAGAAAAGGAATTGTAATTTGTGCATGTGCTCAAGTATAAGGGCAGTGGATAGGAATGCTTGCACATCTGTGGGGTCGGGCTTTCTTCTTACTGGTAGAAGAAGCTGGTCAGTCAGTCTTCACTCTAGTCTGCAGAAGAGCTACAGAGGAAGGAGAAGGAGAGTGAGTTCCCTTAAGGAAGCGATGTGACAGTGGCACATGTCATTTCCACTCATTGTCCATCACCTCAAACTTCATCACAAGGTCACACCTAGCTGTAGGGCATCCTGGCCCATACATGCATGGCCATGTGTCCCAATACCTGAAAGAAAAGGGTGTCTATCATAGAGCCTTGATTCCCGCCTCTAGGGAACAGGGTTCACAGGATCCCTAAGAGAGTGCTAGCTAGTCTTATTGAGGAAGGGGAGCTCCAGGTTTGGTGAGAGACTGAGTCTCATGGGAGCAGGATGGAGGACCCTCGACATCTTCCTCGGGCCTCCACATGAGTGTGCACAGGGCTCACACATTATACACATGCATATACCACAGGTACTATACCCATCAAAAGAAGAAGAAGAGGAGGAGGAGGAAGAGGAGGAAATAATAGTAATACAGGGCTGAGCTTGTAGCTCAGAAGGTGCCTAGCATGCACAAAGTCCTGGGCTGGGTTCCCAGCACCGCATACACCAGGTGTGGTGCTGAGCATATTCATAACCTCAGCAGTTGGGAGGTGGAGGCAGGAGAATCAGTAATTCAAGACCATCCTCAGCTACATATTGAATTCAAGGCCAGTCTGGGCTACATGAGATTCTGTCTGAAAAAAAAAAATTAAAGAATTAAAATTGCTGACTCAGTGGCACCTAGGGAAGGGATCTACACAGTGTCCACACAGAGATGGGTACTCACACGGTAGCTGTCATTCAACCAATCTACAAATAGATTTTGAGTACGTATTGTGTGCCAGGGATGTCCAGGACGCTGAGGATTGAGCAGTGAACAAGCCAACAGACGCCTCCTCACAGCGTGTGTCCTAGTGGGGCAGCTTCAGAGTGAACCATTCCCTTCCCACCTCTCCTCTTTCCTGGGTGTCACTTGCTGCCCATGGGGCTTCTAAGTTGGGGCTGTTTACAGGAAACATGAGGGCCTAAGTGAGATTCATTCCTTCCTTAACTGGTAATTAATTAAAGCCACTTAATAAAAACCAGGTAGCATCCCATTTGTTACTCATTTTTTTAAAAAAAATCACATTTTCTTTGTTCTTTTTTTGACAATTATTTTTTAATCAATAGCAAATGAAAGTAAGTATAGGGAGACAAGTTGTCATGTCATAAATAAAAATTAACAAAGGGCTGAGGAGATAGCACTTTAAAGCACTTGCTTTCAAGTGATGGCCTGGGTTTGATTCCTCAGTAACCACATAAAGCCAGATGCACAAAGTGGCCTATGCATCTGGGTTTGTTTGCAGGGGCAGGAAGCCCTGGCATGTCCATTCTCCCCCTTCCCTGCCTCTTCCCCTCTCTCTGCTTGTACATAAATAAATATTTTTTTAATTAACAAACAAGCTGGGTGTGGTGACTCACGCCTTTACTCCCAGTATTTGGAAGGCAGAGGTAGGAGGATTACCATGAGTTCAAGACCACCCTGAGACTACATAGTAAATTTCAGGTCAACCTGAGCTACAGTGAGACCCTACCTCAAAAAACCAAAACAAAAAATAAACAACCCCCCCACAAATATTAAGTTTACCCAAGTGTATCCAGCCTGGTGATGCTGGTCACTGATGAACTATGTATATCATGATAATCTCAGGTTATTTTATGTAGTAATGCCATGGTCATTTTAGCATGTGATGTTCCCCTCTGATGTTTGTGCAATGATGAAATTGCCTAGCAATGTATTTCTCAATGTATCCTTCTGTTAAGTAATACGTGACCGTTTCTTAAGCATATGATTCATGTTAGCGTCCACAGTACATGATAGAAATATAGTAGAGACCAGCACAGACATATGTTATTAAAGGATTCCCAATTTAGAGGGGAATGTGTACCAGTTATCATAGCATAGGGGGATGGGTGCCCAGATGAGGTGCTAGGGAGCTGAGGGAGAGGTTCCTGAACCAGTCACAGAGTACAGTGAAGGAAGGCTTCTTGGAGGCAGTGATATTATTATCCGATGGTCACCGTCACCACCACCCTTACTGTCTGGGTTGTTATCATACCCGTTATCATCATGTTCACTCTTGTCACCATCGTCACCAAGCCTGTGCTCAGGGAGCACCTTCCAGAAGCCAGGCACTCCAGAGCTCTTCGCATGCACTGTGTTCTTTGATTCTCCCCATGGCCCTAGGAAGGCAAGTGGTTACCTCAATTTAGAAGGGAGGACAATGAGAATGATAAAGGTTTGCTAGCTTGGCCAAGGTCACACAGCGACCTTAGTTCCAGAATCATGATTCCAGCCCAGGTTGTCTGCTCCACAGCCTTAGTTTAGCCACCCACACTAGGGCAGGTGCTCTGGGGGTTAGGCAGGGTGATGGGAACTTTTAGGGAAAAGTAGAAGCAGGCGCTGGAGTGAGTGAGGATGAAGGGTGGATCAGGATCTGATCCTGAGAGCCTGGTTGGTCTTGCCCAACATTTGGACCCATCTTAATGATGATAGAAGGAGCCCCCGAAGAGCTTTCAGTGACTGGTTTGTGCCATGGAAGGATCAGCCTGCTTGCTCAGTAAAGAGTGGAGTCAAGTTTGGGAACTCTGAGGCGAGGGACAGCAGTTGCAGCATTTGGGGAGCCTGAAGTATCCATGGCCTCCCACAGGTCGGATTCTGAGTAGGGCTGAGAGAGCCCTCTAGGTATCTACTTCTACAAATAAAAGGGTTGTTGAGATCCCTGAGTGCTCCTGGGCCGAAACCACTTGATCCTCAAACTCAGGCCTAAGGTCCAGTAAGAGCGTCAGAGACTGAGAAGTTCCTCTAAAGGCTAGGGTCTGGTCCCAACGCCCCAGGGTGGCAGAGATGGTTCCTTGGGCATTTTGCCCCTAGGGGGGCTTGCATACCACTCAGGATCTGATGCTGAATCCCCAATTCCATCAGGAGGCCATTTGAAGCTTCCCCCTGCTGTTGTCTGTCTCTTCAGAGGCTACAGCTTAGGCTTTCCTGGAGAAGAAGGCTGTCACATCCAGTGCTGAGGGCCACACCACTGACTTGCAGTGAATAGGCTAGAACTTCAGCTCACCCGAGCTGGCAATGGTGGGGAGCACGTAGGCCACTTTGAGGAATGGCAAGAAACAGGAGACACGGGAAACAGCTCAAGAGATTCTATGGGTGGTGTCATGGTTTGATCCAGGTGTCCCCCACAAACAAATAAATGTGTTCTGATTGATCCTCAGCTGATGGCAGTTTGGGTTTTACAACCTCGCTGGAGCTGTGTTGTTGGGGGCGGGCTTATGGGGGTTATAAGCCAGCTTCCCCTTGCCAGTGTTGGCACACCTTCCTGCCGCTGTTTGCAGCGCTGTGGCAGAGGTGATGTCCACCCCTCTGCTTATGCCATTGTTTTCCTTGCCATGATGGAGTCTCCCCTCAAGTCCCTAAGCCAAGTAAACCCATTTCTCCACAAGCCGCTTTTGCTTGGGTTCTTTCTGCGCAGCAACAGAGAAAGCTGACTGCAACAGGGAGGCATCTGTAGTTTCAGCTTCCAGAGTTTTGGATCACCTCTTCTATAACTTGGGCTTTGCCATTGTCCTGCTCTTGATGGTTTTGAAGGATCCTTAATGAATTGAGACCAGGAATGCTGGGTTCTGGGCCATGGTGCAATAGCACCAACTCACTGGGCAACACTAGGCCAATCCCTTCCTATTTCTAGGCCTCGCTCTCTTTTATATGATCGGCCTTCAGTATCCCCCGTGGTCCCTTCCAGCTAAGTTGCAGTGCAGCTCTCTGGACCTCAGCATGTACTAAATAGATAGATGCCCAGACAGATGGGCAGAAGGGCTCAGTGTCTGACCTCCACATCACTCCCAGGTGGATTGTACATTTGAGGACTGAGACCTTGGGGCAGACCCGGAAGCCTGGAACTTGTTCAGATGTCGCAGATGGGGGATTTTTCTGCTTCAGTTATCTTCATTGTGGGTTGTGAGTTTTCAGACAGGGTTGGCAGCTTGGCTAAACCACAGTAACTGTTTCCAAGTGGGCTGGAGGCCTGAGTGGAGGACCTCAGGGTTGAAAACCTGTTCCTTTGCTTCCAGTATCGAGAGCTTGAATGAGTCCAAGCACAGAGAGACGGGCTCTCTCAGAGTTCCTTATGGTTAGGCGCCATGAAACCCTTGCACCTGTTCACCCCATGAAGTGTGATGTGTCTGAATCATTGAAATGGTTGCCTTTACTGATTAATTTCTCCCAGTCCCATGCTAGACTTTGGATGGCCGCCATCCGAGTGGGGAATGACCGATGTGGAGTCCCCTCCCAGCTTGGGGGATGACAGTCTATGGTGGAGAGCTGGGAGACCAGACAGAGGAGCTCACATTATGTTCTACCTTTCTTATTAATTTATCAGCATGTGTTTTTGGCTGCTGTCCAACATCTACTGCTTACACCTTGATAGACCTATTAGAAAGGTCCTAAAAGAGTGACTTCTTGTTCAGTAACAAACAACAGGCTTTGCCAAAGATGTTCTCAGATGTCCCCATGCCTAGTCCCTAGTGAGTTTCTAATTGCTGGACTGATTATGTGTTAATTGTCTTCTAAAAACTACTCTGATCCTCCATGACCACCTTGCATGTGGCTGGCACTCTTGGACTCTCTAGAACCTTCTACCTCCTTACCCTGAATCCTGAAGCACTGGAGACCAGCCTTGTGTTCCTAGCTGCAGCCACATACCTGAGATGGTCTTTGTCTAAGCAGGGGTCTCATCGCCCCTTTTTTTTTCCAGAGAGAGAGAGAGAGAGAGAGAGAGAGAGAGAGAGAGAGCGCACCAGGGCCACCACCTTGTGGGTCTGGCTTATGTGGGTACTGGGGAATTGAACCCAGGGCCTTAGGCACTGGAGGCAAGTGCCTTAACCGCTGAGCCATCTCTCCAGCCCGGTCTCATCGCCCTTGCACACCCTGAGTCCACCACTAGTGCCCTGCAGCTGCCTGGCCGCAGCAGCTATGAAGCCAGATTACTCCCTTCTGGGCCCTAGATGTCCTGAAGCCCATGTGCGAAACAATCTCTCCACTTAGATGCTGGAGGGCGGGATGCTGAGGCCTTGGGGCAAGCCTGGGCTGTGCTGGTACAGGTAGTGAGGATGCCTGTCTCCTCCCACCTAACAGCACTTACCATCTTTCTGTAGAAATTAGGCCACCAAACTTAATTTTCTTTACCTTGCAAAGCAGGTAAGGACTCACTATGACGCATTGTAAGAAAGTCATTTAATGTTTTGGTCATTTGTGAGAAGAACGATGGGAACATCTGTGTCTCATTGTGCCTAAGGCAGCTGTTCAGGGTGGCCTAAGCCTCCCCATGGCTGGCTTCCTGCTGCCTGCCTTCGCTGGCCCTTTCACTGTTTGGGTACAGAAGCCAGGCCAAGTGCTCAGGAACATTTCCCTTTGTGTTGTGGGGAGGGGAGAATTGGAAAGTCAATTCTGGAATGAGAGCTAAAAGGAGGGGACAGGGAAGCTGGAGGACCTGGAGGAGGTCCGGCTGCATTCTGGAGACCGCTTCGGGCCAGAAGAGTGACTGGGAGCCGGGCAGGCCCCTCTGTCCCTTCTTGTTTCTGCCCTGGCCAGGCAGAGAGCCCGGAGCATGTGAAGCCCATCTACCGTGGCCTGATAGAGCACCAGTCCGAGAAGGGCCCTGGATGCCAGGCAGAGGTGTCTGGAGTGTTGAGTTCGTGTCACTTCTTCTACAGCAGCACCTCATTTCTATGGCATCTTCAGAGATGAGCTGTCCATCCTAAGTGGTTTCCACGACCTGAAGCTGCTCTCCAGACCTGTAAAATGGAACTACTATGTGTCAAGCCTTCAGGGTTTTTGTTATATTTTTATTAAAGATCCTTAGTGGTTTTATTTATTTGCAAGGAGAGAGAGAGAGAGAGAGAGAGAGAGAGAGAGAGAGAGAGAGAGAGAGAGAGAGAGAGAGAGAGAGAGAGAGAGAATGAATGGGCACACCAGAGCTCTGCTGCCAACAAACTCCAGATGAATGTGCCCCTTTGTACATCTGGCTTTACATGGGTACTGGGGAATTAAACCCGGGTCTTTAGGCTTTGCAAGCAAGTTATTTAGCTATTACTATTTTTAATTGTGGTCAATACACATAAAATTTCCCATCATATATTCATAGGTGTATAGTTCAATAGCATTACTCACTGTTGTGCACCGTCACCTTCCTCCACCCCCATT
>PVHP010022390.1:5608-28510 GCA_004024765.1 Zapus hudsonius
ATCTTAGTACTCATCCCGGTCTTCCTGGCCCAAGTGTGTTGTTACTGATGGGTGCCATGCCTCCAGACAGTCTCCCCCACCACGGCTCTCACAATCTTTCCGCCCCCTCTTCCGCTCAGTTCCCTGAGTCGTGGTGGGTGAGTAATAAGGCTGCTTTAATGTTGCGAGCTTAGAGGTCCTTGTGTCGAAAATCCTTGGTACAAGAGAGGAGCCACCACAGTCATATCAGGAGGATCCACAGGGAACTCAGCAGACAATGAATGATGAACAAGGGACCTATTTTTCATAATTTTAAGTTTATATTAAAATGTTGGATATTTTATTTAGATATACATTCTTAAAATGAATATGTTCTTCCTTACATATATTTAACCAAATATTGAGAGTACATCTTAGTATGTTCTGTTTAAACAAAGCTCTGTAGACTTGGTGGTTGCTTTAAGACACAATTTCATAGCCCACAATTCTGGAGGATAGAAGTGAAAAATCAAGCCTCCAGCTAGGTCAGGTTCAGGTGGACCTTTTCCTGTTTTTTATATCTCTGTGTCCACACATGGAAGTTAGCAAAGCAGAGACCAAACAAGCTATCTGGATAATCTCTCTTTTTTATTTTTAAAATTTTGCTAATAGACTTAGCTATAATTCATACAAAATCATATTATGCTTTTTTTGGACTCATAAATTCCAATGTGTTTGTATTGTGTCACCTCAAATTGCAAACTCTATCTTGAGGCTGTGAAGCCAATGCAACTTTCCTTGGACTCCTCTACGACCTCCTGCAATAGCTCTCTGCTAAGTTTTCCTCCTGTTTTGTTTTCTTAGTTTTCTCCTTGCTCCTCAAACAAGCCAGTGCATTTTGAATCATCGAGACTCTGCCTCACAAATCATTTAAAACTTCCTCTACAGAATCTTCAAGTACTCATTTTAAGAGTCTATGAATTCTTCTACCCATAACTTCTTATATGTGTTTGTGTGTGTGTGTGTGTGTGTGTGTGTGTGTGTGTGTGTGTGTGTGTGTAGTTAGGTTATATAGTTTCATAATACACATACAACAATTTCCTGGATTTTTTACTAAGAGGACATCTTACTTTTCCAATAATTTTACATTCTTGAGATGGTTTATTTTTGAAATTATATCAAGAAGCATCCTGTCTAAATTGAAATTCTTTAACAATAAAATGAGTGCCCTTTTACTCTAGGAAAATTAATACCACAGATAAATTTTATTAATGTGATTAAATGAATTAGTAATATAGAGTGAACTGACTTATTATTTGCCATAGATAGACTCAACACACTTTAATTAATGGTCTACTCACCCAGAAAAGTGCGGGTCATGTGACCCTGGGATGGGACAGAGACTGATCACTATTAGTCTTCATTATTTTCTGAATGAAGCAGCTTACTGTTTTATGTTAGCTTGAAGGCAAAATATCCCTGTAATTGAATTTAATGAAATTTATGACATTAATAAGCCATTTTCTGACTGTTTTGATCATAAATATTTAACAGATAACTGTCAATATAATGGTAGCCATTGGGCTGCAATATGCTAACCACTTCTGGGGAGAATTGCCAACTTTTAATTTTTAAAATTACTTTTCTTTAATAAAAATAAAACAACCTAAGAGGTATTTATTACTCACCATGACAATCACTAAGCTTTGTCCCCATCTACCACCCAGTTTGGGAAAACAAGTTACCAAAAGGGACAAGCTGAAAAACTGAGTCTATTTTCTTTATTCCAATTGTCCCTCAGGAAATATTTAGTTATTCTTAGAGGGGATATTAGTTTTTTTTTTATATATTCTGTCCTTTTCTCTGTCTTATCCTGAAATAACATTAAATGCACTGTATGAGAGGAAGTATTATGGACCTCTGGATGTGCACTTCATCCCTATCCACTGGACACTTGCCACCACAGGCTTCCAGGTTGTCTTATAAGTGCATCTTAAGGCTTGTTCAGTGGCCCCTGCCTCCTTTCTCACTAGCTGCAGACCCTGCAGTGATGACCACCTCTCCATCCAGAAGCCATCCTGTCGCCTCTATGCTGTCCTTGCTTCCATCCCCATGGAACCCCATGGAAGGTCATCTGCCAATAACACAACATACACAACTCAGGGAAAAAAAAGAGATTTTGGAGAAAGTTAGTCCATAAAAGATATGGACAGCATCCCAGTTGTGAGAGGAATAAGGAGTGGGAATGTTCCATTTATCCTAAAACAGGAGCTTAACAGGCATCAGAAGGAGTTTATGTCTTTAGAACCTGCTGGTAACCACTCAACCCATCAGGAAGTGTAAATGCAGATCAGGTTCTTCCTGTTCCCACTTCCCTTACTGTTACCAACCCACATTAATCCATCATAAATCATAACCTCCTTAACTGAAACAGACCAATGCCATGTCTCCATTCTGCTCACCTCTTCTTCCTTCATGTAAGAGAATGCTATTTTATATATTACAATTGAGAGTTTGAAGATGCAATAAGATTTTATGAATTATTTGAGATTATCCTTGTAGGTCTTCTCAGGTCACAGTCCTACCATTTCAAAGCAAGGCCAAGAAAGAAATATAGAGAAAGATTAGCAGATTCAGTCTCAGGGCCTGGTGGGGATCTGCAGAACAATCCAGACCTTTCCTTTAGGCTTGGGCAGCTCTAAGCAGAGGACTCAGACAAATCAGCTGAGACAAAGGACTAACAGAAACCATGAGATGGAATGTTTATGTCATAGTAAGCTCCAGAATTTCGGTTCATTAGCCAAATCAGCAGTATTCATATTTTTCATTAAATATTAGTGGTTAGTGAGATTGTTTTATACACTGTAAGAGAAGTTGAGAGGCTGGAGAGATGGCTTAGCTTTTAAGACATTTGACTTCAAAGCAGAAGGACCAGAGTTTGATTCCCCAAGACCCATGTAAAGGCAGATGCACAAGGTGGCACATGTGTTTGGAGTTCATTTTCAGTGACTGAAGGCCCTGGTGTGCCCATTCTCTCCTTCTATCTTCCTCTTTTTCTCTCTCACTCTCAAATAAATAAATAAATAAATGATAAATGGAGCAGTTGAATTTCTTGGCTTTATTTTTTAATATGGCAAAATGATTATGAATTTGGAACACTCCTTCTATATACAAGACATATAAACATCTTACAAGATATTGTCCTCAAAGAGTCTTATTGTTTGTTAATTCCAGTTTTGGATATAAAACTTCATGATAATGTCATTGGATTAAAAGTCTGAAGTCTGGGTTAGAGTGAGATCCTACCTCAAAAAACTGAAAAAAAAAATATGTGAAATACAAAAAGATTCAAAGGAGGTAATTAAAAGCATTACGTTAGTAATTACAAAGAAACAATTATGCAATTTGTAGTTTTCTTTCTACGAAATATTCTATTTTTCACTGTGAGATGCAGGCTTCATAGATCCACTGAAGGAGAGGCCCTCTTGAGGGGAGTTTACCATTTCCTTTTTTCTTTACACTGACTTTCCTCTGGATGGCATTTCTCTTTCTCTTAAATTAACTTTAAGATAAAGTTTCTGCCTTATTTTAAGATTTACATCAGTTTGTTCTCAAGGTATTATTTATTTTCAGAGCTGTATAAATCTCTATTAGCACTGTTTTATGACAGGATCTCTTTGTTTAGCCCAGGAACTACAGGTAATGTGCTACCACGTCTGACTCTTAGGGATAATATTTTAATTTGATTATTTTTATGGTTTGGATGAAAAATGTCCCTCACAGTCTCACGTGTTTGAACACTTGGTCCCCAGCTGGTGTTACTATTTTGAGAAGCTGTAAAACTTTTAAGAGATGGAGGGTAGCTTTAAGTGGGTCTTTGGGAATTGGGCCTTGAGGGTTCTTACATGTCCATTTCAGGCAAAATCTCCTGGTTCCTAATCTATGGAGAACTAAGGAAAACGAAGCAATGAGCTCCCTTCTTGCTGGACCAAGTCAATGTTAGCAATCATACATTCACCATCTTGATGGATTTATCCCCTTATGCCATGATGGAAAATAAAAATTTTCACTCTTATGTTGAATCTAGTCAAGTATTTGGTTACAGAGACCATGAAAATAAAACAATACAATTATTATTTTAGCATGTGTGTAATTATTCACACAATATTATTGTAAAGAATATGAACATATGCATATATTATATAATATACTTCAATATATATATATATATATATATATATATATATATATATATATATATATATATATATATATATATATATAAACATTCAGCAGGAGTCACATGAGAGATAATAAAGGTGAGGTCAAGAGGAAAGAAAGTACATATTGGATTTAATTTTATTTACTTTATTTTTACTTTATTTACTTTATTTTTAGAATTCATGTGAACAAATATTTGCAGTAATCTTTTTTGGTGTCATATGTCATAATATGGATTTTCTATAGGTTATGACATTGAATTCTGAAATTGTTAGGGGAGTTAATTATAAAGGCTAAACTGTTTTTCATTAACTCAGGGAAAGGAACTAAATTTTAAAAAAGATATATGGAAATATGCTGTTAGGTAAAATATTTGTTTTTTAACAATATTTCAACAATGTATCTCCTAAATACAACTCAATCTGTAGGTTCTCATTGAGCATTTTGGTTCAGGTTACTCAGATATTCATACTGACTATATCTAGATTGCTTAGCTATCATTCTCTTGACACTGTTTTGATTCTGTAGTTATGTTAATGTTTCACAAAGACTAAATCCCATTTGTAGTCCTCTATGTAAATGGTAAAAAAAAACACATAAAATTATAGACTTAAATTTAAAATTCAAAGTTAAAGTTTGGGAAATGGAGAGATGGCTCATTTGTTAATGCACTTGCCTGCAGAGCTTAACAACCTGAGTTCAATTTCCCAGTACCAAACTAAAGCCAGATGTGCAAAGTGGCACATGTATCTGGAGTTTGTTTGCAGTGGTTGGAGACCATGGCATGAACATTCTCTCTGTGTCTCTCTTCTCTGTTTCTCTGCTTGCAAATAAATAAATAAAAAATATTTGAAAATATAAGTTAAAATTATGTGAAGATTTAGTGTGCAACTATCTCCATAATATGAGTATAAACATTATTGAAAAATAAAAGTGTTATGGTTCCTCATCCTGTATGCCCTGCAAAATTTATTTGGACAAGCATTAACACCATATGAAGTAATATATTAGTGCCAACCTATGGGTATAAATATTCACAATTAAAGAAACTAACATCAGGTTGGGGAACATTCTTGGCAAACTTGGAGAAATATGTATTTCAGGGTTGATGAAAAGATTATGGAGGAGAAAACAAGGCAAACAAATTATCATATATTCAATTGAGGAGGAAGGGTGAAGGATATTTGAGAACAACACAGTATGAAGGTCCCTTCTCTGAACATCCCCAGTAGAAGACCATACTTTGATCATGGGTATATGAGCAGCTGTGTTCCCCTGTGAGAATCTCCAGACTAGTCAGCTAGATCACAGATTTTTGTCTAAACAATAAAGCTCTCAAATATGAGTGATAGTTGTCTGAAAGCATAGCTTCAATGTTGCCTTGTATGACATCTTTGGGTGTGAAAATAGTTTCATGAAAATTTTGTTGTTAAAAAAAAGAAAATTATGAACCAAGGCATTTTCTAGGTATATTGGTAGGGAACTCAGGTAGGAAGATTATAACCAAGTATGGGAATCTCTGCTCTTTGTTTTGGGTGCTATCAAATGGCTTTCTTTGTTCTGGGGTTGGATGAACAAAAGGCCTGCTGTTAATATATCCCAAAGGTTGTATTGGGTATTTGAAAGGATGTGAATTCATATAATAAATGGGATATGAATCACTGTTAAAGGGGCCAAGTATTATTTGTGTTCTAGATCAGCAATAATCCAACTCTCTAGAACTATTTAATTAAAATTTAGTCAATCAGCCTTATAGAATCTTCTGCCTTGGTATGGCTTTTTTTTTGGGTAACTTCAGTTCACCATTTAAATTTGAACCCTTTAAGTTATGCATGATGACTAGATCTAGTAAGCTAAATATTAGCCATGAATGCTAATTAATAATGAAATACATTAACACAAAAGGAAACATTAATTAAAATTTATTTTTGGATATAAATTTGAGTTTATTTCAATAATCCATTCATATTATGTCATATTAATAAGTTATTGTAATAGTTAATGATTCAATAAGTCAACATGGTTTTTTAGGTGGGAAAACAAAACTAAGTACAAGTTTCCTGCCCTCCAAATGGTTATGTAACTATGTCCAAAAAATAAGAAATATTATAATTTCTCATGTAAAATCTTAGAAGCATCAGATTTTTGGGTATGAAAGTATCTTCCTCACACAATTGAGCAAATTTTGGCACTGAATTACAGCAGGATGGATCAAAGAAATGATCCTTTTCCTTTCATTCCTCTTTAAGAGCTCATGGAGGATATCCACCCTAGACCACCCTGTTTGGCTTCCGCATCCACAGTGACATGATAGAACAATGGATAATATTTATAGTTCAGTTGTTCACTTGCCAGCTCTGTAATTCTAGTTAGAGAAGATTTCACTATCTAATTGAAAAGAAAAAAAAAAGTAAGAATTAAATGATGAAATATTCAATTTAAGTACTGAGGTATGTAAAACTCTTGTCATAATATCAAGATGCTGAATTTTGTTTGAATATTTGAAAATGTTGTTTCAACTAATTGTTACGTAGAAATGAATTTGCATGTGAAAGCAAAAATAGTGACTTGTAGTGGCATAGCACAGAATGCAGAATTAACCTTTAAAGAGGCCGAAATTAAAGGAATTCCAAGAATTTCAGCTTAGGCTGCCATTTATGAAAGAGAGTAAGAGCCTTATTACTACTCAATAAGAATAAGTTTACTGTACCTCTACACAAACACACACACACACACACACACACACACACACACACACACACACACACACACACACATATATATATATATATATATATATATATATATATATATATATATATATATATATATATATATATATATATATCCATGTGTTATTAATAGTGTAATTGTGTCAGATGCCCTGTCTGGCACATTTAAGATGATCAGCATATTTTTATGATTATTATGTAACACATCCAAAAATTCCTTAACGAATCTTGGATCTTTTTCCTATACAGAATTATTACAAATGATTAAAACATAGTGTTTCCTCTGCCTCTTCCACACCCAAACCAAAATAGTCTGGATTTTCCTTGCTTTGAGTTGGAAGCCAAAATGACATCATTCAGTATAAACTTGGAAGTGAACTCAGCCAAAATTTCAGCTACATTCATATACATACCTGTACTCATAATAATGAGCCTAAGGGAAACTTCCTTTGGCCTGAAAGCATGTTATGTTACAGGATGAATTGCTACAGAAGTCAAAATATTTCCTATTAGGGATGCTTACTGATCTACTTACATCCCATTTATGTGTGTGTGTGTGTGTGTGTGTGTGTGTGTGTGTGAGAGAGAGAGAGAGAGAGAGAGAGAGAGAGAGAGAGAGAGAGAGAGAGAGAGAGAGAGAGAGAGAGTCTTTTGTGTTTCTATTACAGGGCAAAATAATTTTAACACTATCATTCTATGCAAAGGGCATATTTAAATAAACACTCTTATAATTAATGACAGAGGATATCTTCACTGTCTTTTTTCTTTTATCTTTTAGGTAGATATATAAATTTAACAAAATAGTCCCACTCATAATTAATGACAGGATATCTTCACTGTCTTTTTTCTTTTATCTTTTAGGTAAATAAATAAATTTAATAAGATAGTCACAGTGGGTCCAAGAATTGAGTGTAAGGATATTTACGAAGTTCTTTTCAGTGTTCTGATTTTTTTCATAATGAAAATGGGGGGGAAAGTGTTCCTTGTCTCTATTTCCTGTGATCTTGATTGACTTTCTAATTAGCTTCTGTAGACTTGCTCAGCTCCTAAAGAGGTAAATCTACTTTATCTCCAATTTCCTCTGGTTTCCTAATTTTCTCATTCCCTCTAACAGGGATCACAATAGTAACTACACCATAGTGACTACCTCAGAGAATAGTCATGTGAGTCACCATGATTCAGCGTTGTGAACAGAAGCAGTTAATCTTTCAGGGAGGATGGACAGAGGTGACCCAACTTGGACTCAGGGAGGTCCTTTATTGCTTGTGGTTCTTGAGCAGGTGCTGTGAAATCAGACCTTGAAATTTGTTTGGAATGTGTGATGGTGATTGGGTATCTGTTTTGATTACTTCAGGGATTTTTCCTTCCTCTGTTCTCAGGTGAGAGTTTATTTCCTCTAAGAATCACCAGGTTCTCTTGTCCTAAACAGCATTTGCATATTAGGGAATCTACCAGAGAATAAGCCAGTGAACCTTGGATGTTGTTTTGAATCGTTACTGAGTGTTTTGCTGAGTCACCACTAGGTATTTTTTCTGTGTCATCACTGGTCATTGTGTTGATTCATCACTGAATATTGTACTCAGTCATTATTGGGCACTACGTGCATTGTAGTTGGGCATTGTGCTGAGTTATTATTTACCTATCCATGGCTACTTCCTTTAAAATTCTCAGGAACCTGTCCTGGGGTATTAGAGACTCCAGGTTCATGACCCCAGCAGAGCAACCAGACAAAAGTAACATTCAAGTGTTTCTTTTTTTTTTTCTTTTTCCAAGTTCACTAGAAACCTCGGCCTATGGCAAATATGTACAGTAGCATGGAGTAGACATGTGATGCTCCCAAGATATTTTGTTGTACAGTGGACTGTATCTCCTGCCGCACAGAAGAATACTATTATCTTCTCCACAAGGATCTAGTGGTGCATATGGTTATAATCCCAGTACTCATAGGGCTGAAGCAAGAGGATCTGGAGTTCAAGGCTAACCTGGGCTAGGTAGCAAGAACCCACCTCAGCTGGGTCAGCTCTGGGGGCAGTCATTTGTTAGTTGACAGCTTGGGGTGTGTGGCATCCTTTCAATCCTACCCAGGCAGTATGTCCCTCCCTGTGACTGAAGTGATGGCCAAGAGCCCGAATTCCATCATCACAGTACCAGCTCTGTTTGCATGCTGGCAACCATGGTTTCTAGGGGAATAAAGGAAACATTTCTTATAGTGATATTTGTGTATGTGTTTTACAGAAGTGAGGATGGAGCTTCTTATTGCATGGCCCTTCTAATTGGGAAGGTTGTGTGAAAGTGAATGAAACGGTGGGGTCCTTGTACAGAGACTTGGGTCCTTGGACTTTATCCAAACACAATTTCATAGTTTCCTAAAAACACGTCCACCACTATGGGTTCAGGACCTCTGTGTGTCCCACACAAAATCATTCTTCTAGACAAATCCTCAAAGAACTTGAGCACAGCCTTAAAACCTAGGGATGGGCAATTGTGGACTGAGCGTTGACAGCTTATACCACCTTAAGCATGTGTCAAGTGGTCTTTACTTCTTGTGATTGATTAACATTTAAGTTAATTGTGACTAGAGTTGATACAGAAATTATTGAAAATAACTTAAAACTACTTGGCCAGTTTAAAAGATTTCTCCTTAATACTAAGGCCATGGGGCTTCCCTCTGCAACTTCTCTTGGTGTCTCTCTCCATGGTCTTAGAAAGAAAGTGCCATGTTATCCTTTTATCTTTTCCCATCCACTTCCCCACATCTACTGATCAGGATCACAATATTTACTTTTCTTTTATTATTCTAAAGCTCTCTTTGTAATGTCTTCTTGGAAAGAATATATGTGAAGTTCAAGGGTCATCATTTTTTTAAATCAATAGGCTTTATTCAACAACGTGGTACTTTGTCATGTAGTATTTTTATTCCTGTTTAACTCTCAAAGTCACAACCACTTTCATTTTGACTTCAGCTTCACCAGTGAAATAAGAAGCATAGAATGTCTCCATCCCATTAATTAATGTGGAGGTATTTCAAACGAATGGAAATAAGCTGTGTACTTCTTATGGAATTAAAGACTATATTTTAATATTGCATCTATTTCACTATTATTTTTACACTGACTCTCATAATACGCCCATTTTTATATCACACTGAAAATGTTTTTCAGTTTTTATATTTTATAGACATTTTATGTTCTGCCTTTTTTATCTCACACTTAACCCATTTGCTGACCTTGGTCATCAAGAACAGTTCCTCCACTCAGTGTCTTAAGAGACCTGAAGCTCCTCCTATATTTCTCATTTATTACACCTGCCCCACAGTTGCCACTTCAAAAAACGGTGGATGTATTTATGCTTATCAGACTAACACATAAGTGAATACATGTGTAGCCCAACAAAGTTGATCTTATTACTCCAACAAGACACTATTTGTTTTTGGACCTTTGTGTTATCTGCATAAAATATGTTCTCAGTGAATTTGTTATAGGCTGTTGTGTCTTGTCCTAAGAGAATAGGGGAAACAGTCAAGTAAACAGCCATTTATTTTACATTGAGTGCTGTCAGAAAGGAGAAAAAAGTTATTGGTATGGAATCTTAATTTTTTTTAATAACAGAGGACAACATAGGTCTAGAGCTATAATTAATGAAAAATAACATTGGTTGAGAATATTCCTTGACCATTTCTATGGTTCATCAAATTTATTTTTGACCTGTTTCAGATGAGATTATAGGCTGGTCTTATTTTGTTGTCAGTACATCATTACTATAAAAATAACAAGTGTTGTGTTCTGTCATGACATTATCTGATGGTTTCAGGTTTTACTTTTTAGTCCCTACTGTCTATGGGCAGTAATTCATTTTCATTTTCACCTGTCTTTACCTTTCAAGCACTCTCTGCCCTTACACACACATACACACATATATGTATATTATATGTATTATATATTTCTATATATTATAATGTATATATTATATGCATATATGATATATTATATGCATATATATGTATATATTATATGCATATTTAGAGAAAGATAGAGAAAGCTGTAAAGTGTGTAAGGTTTTATATCTTCCTATCCCTTATACAATCATATATTCTCACAGAATGCATTGTGTATTTTTAGTTTTCTGAGATAATCTGCTTCATATAATATAAATTTTCAGAATCCCTCTGGTAAACATATTTAAGTGGTTCTCAGGCTGAATGATGCTCTCCCAGTACCTCCATGGCCTCGATAAAGCATAAACTATGATTGTGTGCAATGCTCACCACAGTGTTCCCATCATCTGGAACACATTTATAGATCATAGGCATAGAAAGAATGGTGAATCTCTACTCTATTCTTTTCCTATCGGAAACATTGGATAAGAAATGAAGTAGACATTGACAACCTTGCCTTCAAGTAGCTTATATTGGTTGTGAAGTCTTAGATTTTATTAAATAATTAGATAAATTTAATTCAATTCAATGTGTATGATACTTGCACAGGGTTTTATTTAGGACAGTGGTTTGCTGAAAGTATGTTTTAGGAGAAAAATTTGCATGATGTCATGTTCCAAAATGAAATTATTTTCAATAAATACTAAAAAAATACCATCTTGTTATATAGGAGGAAATGTAATTTTTTTCTTTAAATTTATAAAATAAAATGTTTATTTGCCCAACAATTGCACATCGATGCCACTTTTGCTTCATAGGAGTCTGAAGAATGTGGCGTAAAGGTTGTTTAGCTATTTCCTCAGGATGGAAACATTTCTTCTAGGAGGAAGGAGAGAACCTTATGAGAAGCAGGAAGAACTGGTACAAAACTCTATAAACTTCTGAAACTTCCATTTCCCAGCCCCTCCCCTAAATAAACAAATAAATAGGAATCATTGTTGAGAACACTTTCCTGCCAGCCTAGCTGCCTGCAATGGGAGAGTTATCATCTAAGCTGGGTGTGATTTGGGTGATATAACTGCCTTTGAGGAACGTATTCTACTATCAGGGGACATAGTTTGTACTCTTCTAAATAATTCTAAGAAGTCAAACTATGGAGAAAGATGAATGCTTAGCTCAGGGCTACATGGACAACCTATTTCTTTCATAGCTATTGACTCAGAATCAATGCTGTTTGTAATGTCTCACCCACTTAGGGGGTGGAAATGAGTGATATGTCATCCACTAAGGGGGTAAAGGGGTAAAGGGTGATTATGGACATGTAGCCAGAGGTGGTGGGGCGGGGAGTCTTGAAAGAAAAGCATGTTGGGTAATCTTGACAGCTCCAATCTAAGGTGTGGGAAGAGGACATTAGAGCTCTCCCCCTACATGCATTGATGCAAAAGCTGAGCAATGCAAAGTCAAGTTCTAGTTTCTAATAATCACTCAGATCTTCCTCATTCTCAGAATATAGGAAGCAAATTCATAAGGATTTAAGCAAGCAAACAAAGAAACGTCCCTGCAACTAATACTGACCTGCATAAGTAATCAATATAGGTCTTCTGTTATCATCATTGCTTGATCACTGTCTTCTTACAACACCAGTGCCAGACAGGGAGAGCAAAACTTATCACCTCCCCTGACAGAGGAGATTTCATGAAGTTCGTCTGTGGAGTACTCATGACTGAAATCACTAATTATCATAGACCTCTGTGCTTTTGCGATGGTATAATACTTTACTTACAATTTCAACAATGTGTACACTATTAGAAACAAGTTTAAGTGTAACCAAATATTCACCATCATTGGCCCTCATTCCACTTCAAATAGAATTCCTCTTATCTCTAAATTTGCATTCTGCTTGTTATTATAGTCCTCTTCTTTATGAAAATTCCTTAAGGAAATAAATTCAGAGGAACAAACTTAACAGAAAGTAAGGGGCAGAGAGAGAAAGAGAAAGAGAGAGACATGTCATTGAACACAGCACTAATACATATACTTAACATTTTACTGGTACTGTGAATTATTCTTTGATGAAATTATATTGCTTCTATAAGTTGTCATTAAAATGAAAATTTCCATAATTGGGATTTTAAGAAAATTTGTTTAAAAAAATAGTCCAGATTATCATCAAAATTTAACTCATTAACTTAATTAATATTCACCAAACAGGAAAATGTGGCACAAACATATTTTATCATTGAATCATTTGTCTATTTTATAGATGTGTGCATATCACATGAAATTAAAAATAACTAAATATGAAGATTCATAACTATGTAAACTAGAAAAAATGAAAAAAAAAACTTTTGAAATTAAATATCACAATTGTTTAGACTTCTTATTTTAAAAATCAAGTACATGTATTTTATGAATCATGTTGTCAGCCCATTCTTTCTGTCTATTCTACACAAACGTACATAATGGTAACATGAACTATTCTACTCTAAAGCCATTGTAAGCTGATATGTAATATATGAGCACTGCATTTTTGAGCATTGTTACTTCTGTTTGAGAGATAAGTGTTTTCTTTATTGTCTGCTCATTCAATTTAGTGCTGTTAGCTTTAAGCTAATTTAGTTCTCAGTATTAGAGATAATGCAATATCTTACAAAACACACATTCACAAATGCTCAGAGACTATAATTACAGTGGTGTTCAGTCATATTATAAGGATGGGATGATAAACACACTGAATGATATTTACCTGTGTAGGTGTGAGGAGATGTCCTTCATTTAATATAAGCAGTCTTATTTTATTTTTGAATGCGTATTTGTGCGTGTGCTGTGTGTTCATATGTGTGGGTACAGATGTGTGTTTGGGTGGGGAAGGCTGGATGTGAAAGCAAAAGGTTGATTGTCATGCCAACTCTGACGGAGTCTGTGCGAGAAATTGCATAGACTGAGGCAGTTGCTTCAAGGAAGTCTGCCCGTTGGAACAGGCTGTGCATCCAAGTCTTTGTGTTCTCGGCTGCTCCCTTATGGCTCTGATTTTCATAATACCTGCTCATGGCTCTAACTCATTGTTTCTCTCTAGTTCATTGAGTCCACCTTCACGAAAACAGGGAACAGACTATGATAATTTATTTCCCAAGAGAAAATAAAAAATAAAGTTTTTCCTCCAGTCACTCCCTCATTATTAAGAACAATTGAGAGATTAAAAACAGCTAATGGACTTTTACAGAGAGTCCTAAATGAATTACATAAAAAATTACTTATTAAGGAAAAAAATATATATATATATTTAATATTTTATATATTCTTTTTCAAGGAGAGAAAGAGAGAGAGAGAGAGAGAGAGAGAGAGAGAGAGAGAGAGAGAGAGAGAGAAAGCAACCACCAGGGCCACCACCTTGTGGGTCTGGCTTATGTGGGACCTGGGGAATTGAACCCGGGGCCTTAGGCACTGGAGGCAAGTGCCTTAACCGCTGAGCCATCTCTCCAGCCCTAAGGAAAAATATTTTAAAAATTCCTAAAACTAAAAAAATTATAGAAAAAGACCAAAAAAAAATCCCTAATAATAAAAGAAAATTCCCTGAGCCCACTGACCCATTGCCTTAGACAAAAATCTATAAAAAGATGACAAATGGATTACTATTTTAAAAATATCATAATAAACTTTAAAAACAAATTCTTAATGGCTAAAAACTACATAATATTTAAATTAAAAAAAACACCAAATCAGGCCCAGACTAACTAACCACAAATTTACATCAAAACTATTTATATAATAATCATGAGTGTTTTTCTATTGTCTGTTCTCATGTACCTTACCAAAATTCTTGATTAAATCATTAAAAAAAAACCTATAGCTTCATATATAAACAAAAATACTATATTAATACTATATTACAATAATCAACTATATATAACTATAACAAATAATAAAATCACACTCACATACACTCTCCTTGCGTCTATGTCTGTTTGTCACTTAGCCAAATCCCTGCCCACTTCTCCAAGGCCCTGATCCTTCGGTCCTAACACTCCGGCCAAGCTGGTCCATAACAGTTGATCTCAGATGTCTTCTTCAATTACTCACTGAGCTTGGAGATCATCATATCTGCTAAAGCACCCCAATGGCATCTCTCATCTCTTCTTCCCCAGCACTTGGATTCCAGGGATGTGCCACAGTGCCCAACTTTAGCCAGGATGTTGGGATCCGAACTCAGGTCCCAATGCTTCTGTGGCAAGCCATTTTTCTCAGCTTCTTTTAATAAGAGTCCATTTTAAGTATCATTTTAAGTTAATTGCTTATTTAAAACCACTGCGTCTAATTAGAGTACCATTTTTTTCTACTGGGTATTATAACTTCACCACATAAATTCTGTTTTCCTAAAATTTGTCAAAACGTAAGGGCAAGTTGAATTATCTATAGAGACATACATGCCGATGTAGGTTGTTCTTACTTATCAATGTGTTTAGCTTTTGTGGTTGAAGTACATAATTAAGGAACTTTATTATTAGTCTTACAATAAGTGCAAGTTAAACCTATTTGGGATTTTGGCTATGATGTTGCTCTTTGGAATGACCAGAAGGTAAAATCATCTACTGGAAATTCCAGTGTGTTAAACTGAAGGAAATGAAGGTGACTGTGATTTGGAACTACTAGAAGTCAGCATCCAGGAATTCGGTGGTGATACAGTGGGCTCTTCATTGATAGGGATTAAATTAAATGTTCCCTATACATCTCTGTTAGCCATGAATTTTTATGAGACTGTAATCAATGACCTGTGAGATGTAATGATCTTAACTTCTCCGAAGCAGAAGTACTTTGGCTTCTTTCCTTGACTTCATCTTGACAGGTAGGGAAGGGGTGTTAATTCTCTGATTGGTTTCATAAATCCTGAGGCAGAAATATAGAAAATATGCAAAAGCATCATTTTAAAGCATGTATTATATTTCCATTTCTCTTCCTAGGTCACAGAAAAATGTTGTAAAGTGTTGTGCAAACTCTCCCTTTACAGTTTCAATGTATATATTATGTGTCTGATAACTCCATTGATTATTCAAGGATGCAATATAAATATAATTTTTTTACAATTCAATTGTGCAGTGTTACTGGAAGATTTTAGATGAAAGGATGTGTTAGCTTCATATGAAGATATTCGACTTATGCTTATGTCACTTGTATTTATTATTTTATTCCATTTATATGACATGATCAGAAAAAATTTGTAAATTTAATGATAATTTAAGAGTTCCCTAAATTAGCCAAATATATTTTAATGAAATGTTTCAATTCAAATTATATAAAAGATGAGTAAGATTTTTAAGTCTGTCAATTACTAAGATGAATATTAATAAGAGTCTAAAATCTAAATGTAATTGCATAACCACAGCCTGAGTTCCTTTGGTGACTGGACCTATTCTTTCCAAGGCAAAGGCCTTCAGTACATGAAGCTTTGAAATCAGTTCAGGAGAGAAATTCCTAAGACTTGGCTTTTTCTATTTTGAAATATTCTTTGTAATTTTGCTGTTGGCTTTTTCATGAGCATGTATTCATTTAAACTAGTGAGGGTTCCTTAAAGACATTTTCTTTCTAGCATTTCACAGCTTTTGACCAAGATTTCCTTCTTTCTCTTTTCCAAGATAGTCACCTTCTTACTGTAATGCCATGTGTACAGGACATATAAGGGAAAACATGTGATTATCTGTCTTTTTGAATCAGGCTTATTTTTTATTTAATTTTTTACAATGATCTCCTGGTCCATCAATTTTCTTGAAGGACGCATAATCATTTTCTCATTATAAATTGATTTAAGTCAACTCTAAGTGCAAATTTTAACTGTCCTATGATTTATTCAATGCAATTCAAGACTGAGTTTGGTCTGGAAGAAGAAAGAACATTTCATAAGATTGATTTCACATGATGGTGTTATAAATTCTCTTGTGTTTTTCATATGAAAGATAAAATAATTTGTAAGGAAGTTTCTGACTATAAAATTAAAAGATAATGAGTGTAAAATTCATTCTGATGTTTCTTTTTTAATACTCTAATTGAGGGAGGGAGGGAGGGAGGGAGAGAGAGAGAGAGAGAGAGAGAGGTCTTTTCCATTTGACAATCCATCTTCGGAGCAAAAGCATCTTTCCGAGAAGGGCATGCTTCAAGGGAGAGTGTGAGCAGTGCTCTTTTAAGCTCCAGCTTCCTGCTGCTCCTGCCTCCCTGGCCATGAGGTACAGTGGCATTATCTTCTTATCTTGACAGTCTCCAGGCTGAAAGAGCACCATTTCAGGGCCAGAGGATAGATCGCCCTCTGTTCTGTCAAACCTAGGTTGCTGAATGACAACCTCAAGAGCCTGTGATGGGTTCAACCGAAAGAATGTTGCCATAAATTGCCCAAGAAGAAAATTTCAAAGAGCAGGGCTTTGAACATGATTGTTGGCCATGTACATTCACTGTGTTGTGTTTATACCTCTAATGTCAAAACCCTATCTTTTAGTTTTTCTAAAGAGGATAAACCAAATGAATGAAATGTGCTTGAATTTAAGATTTTTTTTCAAAAATATTTCATTTATGTGTGTGTATGAGAGAGAGAGAGAGAGAGAGAGAGAGAGAGAGAGAGAGAGAGAGAGAGAGAGAGAGAGAGAGAACTTCAAATGCATGTGGCACTTTGTGCATCTGGCTTTATGTGGGTACTGGGGAATCAAACCTGGATCCTTAGGCTTTGCAAGCAAGCACCTTAACTGCTGAGCCATCTCCCCAGCCCTGAATTTAATAGTTTGACAAAAACATTGTTTCCCCACAGCCATAAGCATAGACATTCAAGAGGTACTGCCACTACACAATTACAACTTGCAAGGAAGCTCCATGAACTCATTGGGCCTTGATGTCCATTTCATTTCATTTTATTTCACTCCATTTCTTTTCCGTTTTCCAGTCTTAGTGATTCAACAATGGTCACAGACAAATAACAAGTCTCAAGTTGCTCCCTACTTAGTATGGAAGCCAGATGAAAAGAAGACCATATGGCTTGGAGCTCAACCCTAGGTATTTTCAGGGAGGATGGGACAGAGAATGTTATATGCATTCCCTAGGGCATCCAGGGATGGGCACTATATGGAAAAGCCATCCGAGAATGTAAATCTGTTGACTTATCACTGGACCATTGGAGGACATGCCAATACAGAGAAAGAGGAACTACCAAGCACTGAAGAACTCAATGCCATTACAGTGCAGATGGCTGCTGGGGGCTGCTGCCTGTGCCCGGCTGTGAGATCCTTGGTCTAGTTTTTTCCCCTGGCTTGATTGACCAAAAACGTCTTCCAAATCTGAATCTGAAGCAAAATTGAAAGCTAAGCAATCACACACACACACACACGTATACAGTTTTCTTTTTTCCTTAAGTCACCAAAGAAAGTGAAACTATGGTAGGGGCCTACCTGGATTTGTGACAGATTCTTGTGGGTTTGTACAGAAAGGAAATGCCACTCTACTGTCACTCACCTAAGAGAGGAAATGACCTTCCTCCTTCCTTTGCTCTGACAAGCCTGCAGCTGACTCTGGCTTCATGTAAAAGCCATGAACACTGTACCTTTTATTTCCATAAGAAGTTTAGAAAGTTGAGGTTTCTTCTGCATTAAGGAAACCTGATTTTAAATGATATTTCCTTATGTGCAAGGTTTGCCTTTTAGATAAGCTTCAGATAGCCGATAGCTGCTTGATGCCAATCTTAGGTAGCATCTTATTTACTTAAAATGCTTAAATATGCATAAAATGCAAACATAGGCAGCTGTGTATCAAAACAAACTTGTATATATGTAGCATTGATAACATAATTGTTTGATGTGCAATTTGATTTCACAAATATCATGATATTGCTCCTGATGTAATTAGATTTCAAAACATTATTTTAGCTCCATTTTAAATCAGGGAGATAAGTAGAGTAGGAGGTTAAATATGTATTTATATATGAACTTCAAATCTACAATAGCAATATAAATTTTAGGGGAGAGTGGCTTTTTAAAAGATGCCTGAAACTATGGATAAGAGATATATTTTTGAGCATGTTCTTAAATATCTTATTCTACTAATGTACTTCATAGGAATACTTATAAAGTATAATAAAATAATATGTAGTTGTTATAAATAATAGTTTTGCTTTTTATCTTACTAATCAGGGCATGAAGCTTAATCTTATCATTAACTGCATCTCATCTAGGTATCTAATTTGTGTTGATGGACTCAATTCTGAAGTATAATGCGTAAGCATTATGTTTTTATTTATGGCTTCTGTAAACTTAATCTCAAACAATTAAATAGTTCTCAGACTTTTTTCCCCATTTTTATAGCTTCCATTGTGTGAACTCAGCTCTCTAATCAATGTATGTTTTATCACCATGAAACTTAGTCCAAGAAACAGATAAGACCAAGAATGGAATGATAAACTTTTCACCATGTCTAAAGCTGAGAATATCTCATAGATATTGAAATGTCAAGCTTATTTAAATTTAGAATTATAAAAAGAATATTTAGCTAAATAACAATGCTAACCCTTTGTAGCTTTAGATTAATTGCACTTAGTTGTCAAATTTCATGAAAGTTGGCTGTACTTTTACCTTCACAATAAGTGCTTGAAAAATCCCTCTTGGTTTACCAAATCTTAGCATATTTAACCCCATATTAGAAAGTGTTCCCTATTGTTTATTTCCAATGTGTACAGATGAACACATAGAATCTACCAAAATATTTGAAAAAATGAGAAAAAAAACTAAAAACCATATCTATTTAGAATCACAAACCATATACATATTTGATTTATTAAAAATTTATACTGTCTGTATTTATTTTATGAGACCAAATGCATTAATTGGGACCCAGAGGGAGGAAAGGAATCAAAAGTGTGTGTCCACAGTCTCATATGTGTTCAATACTATGGGAAAAAAATGAGCATACGGTGATTTGGGGTTACATGAAAGATTCCTGTGGATTCCAATTGACAGGGCACAGATCTGGCTTACCATTACTGCATGCCTGAATATATGAACCACTATGACATCTCTGTTATTTTGGTTTTTACTTCTTTGTGGGAAAATAACTTTTTTATGCATCTTTCTCTCTCTCTCTATCCTTCTCTCTCTCTCTCCTTCTGTATATGGATGAATGTACATGCATGTATTTTTTTTATGGAGACCAGAGGACAACCTGGGATGTCTCTCATTGGCCTGGAGGTCATTAATTAGGCTAGACTGCCTGGCCAACAAGTCCCAGGAATCCTCTTGTCTCTGGCCACCCCCAGCCCTGGGATTACATGTGCATTACATCAATCCTAGCAAAACTTCACTAACAATGAGTTCTGAGGATGAAACTTCAGGTCCTCATGCTGCAAGCAAGCATGATACAGACTGAGATATTTATCTGCAATCATGATACAGACTGAGATATCTATCTACACAGTCTCTGGGGAAAGAACTTATCTTCACATGTGACATAACTTGAAACAATAAAAAAATCTAGAAAATTATATGCCTTATTATATTAAAGCAAAGATATGAAGCAGGTCATATGTTAATGTAAATTAAATATGTAAAATTCAGGCAAAGATTGTCTTAATCTCACTTGATGTCTCAAATTGTATTGGCTTGTGCCCAAAGGGCAGAGTGTGATGTAACTGCCTCTCTTCTGTAGTCCAACAGCCAGTGAAACTTGACCAGCAAATACTGATACCATAAATCACCAAGTGTCATGTACTGAGTAGTGCTGATCTGTTTGCCAAAGAACACTCTCCTTTGATTCCTGGAGAGGAAGAATGGGGATGAATCACCCTCAGGGGCCCATCCATCTATCCCTATGGCATTTCCCCTTTCTTTCCACAATGCTTGACACAGCAGAATGAAATTTGATTAAAACAACTTCACATCTTTGAGAAATGGAATGATTTACTTGAAAAGGGTAGATGAAAACAGATAGGATGGGATTTACACATTTTGGGGAGCACTTTAGGGAAACTTTACATTCCTGTAGGATCATGTGTCCAGGTAAAGTAAGTCCTTCCTTTAATCCCCAGGATGAAACCTTCTGTTCACCTCCTAACAGGGTCATTTCTGGGTCTCATATTGTAGGTCTTGGCAAGATGTCAGTGGGAATAAAAAGATAAAAGATGAAAAGTTGACAATATTCAGGAGCTTGAAATGCTACTTTTTAGCTTTCGGAAAATAAAATGTAATGTCCCCTGTTCTGAGATAAACAACTTCACTTTCCCCAGAATGCTTTCAAGTACAAAAGTGTGTGTATAATTAAAAATAGAAGAGCATAGAAGAACAAACAGAATTCACAAAGTCATCTGCATATTTGACTGAAAACAAAATGAGTATAAATTTTGTAGAATTATTCTATTTTGAATAAATGGGGTGTTTTAGGTCTCCATTGCTTCCCTTGGGAGACTGTCTCACAGCTGGCATAATTTCTCTGAGGTTATAATTTCTGATTCTTAAACAAAATGTTCTTTTTCTAGTTTTCTTTGTAGTGCTGTGTTAAAACTTTCTTAACACATGTATTCATTATTTTCTCTATGATGTAATTCTCTGTTGCGGACAATGGTACTAGTTATACTTGTTTCTTCATGATATTTTCCCTTTGGAGTTACTTTTTATCCTAGGATATGTACTCTGCAATTATCTTAATCTGAACTCATAAATCAAATCTGTCAAGTCTTTCATGTTTTTATTTTTCTGTGTCCAAACACTGTTTAAATTTGTCAATGGGATGTTAGTCTTTGAGGGACCCAACAAGGATGCAGCCAATGCTTTGACCTATTTTGATTTCATAAACAGTGCAAAATTCAGGACCCTATTAAAATGAAGGAAATGAATTCAGTTACTCTCTGATTTCAGACAAGAGTGGAGTGCTTACATGAATGAGGATACTTGATGATATAATAATAATAATAATAATTTATAGAAATAAGACAATGGGTAATTGCTTTATGGAAAATAGATTCTGATTTGTAGGCTAGAGTATCTTATCATTTCATGGAGTAACATGATGAACATTTATACTGACCCTTCCTGCAATGTACAAGTACAGAGGGTGAAATGGTGAGCTGAGAAAGAAAGAATATGTGATTACAAATTGCATCATATGAGCCAGACACTGATGTGGATTAGGATTTAGAGCCCTTACTTGAGTACAGTTCTATATAACAGCTGTGGGGAATATTGACAGGTTAGATTAAAGGCTGCAAAAATATGATATGAATATTTTAATTATCTAACATATTTATACTAGCATTAATGTTGAAACACAATAGAATTTTTACAAGGCATATTTAAATATCATTTACTAATTATTCCACACAAAGATGTAAATGTATTTACACAGAACTTTCATAGTTTTTAGGAACATACTATCTTTTAATTTATAAGTTATAAATCATAGTCATTTTTTTCTATCACATCTATTGACTATGTCTAGAATTGAAAGAATTTTTCCCTGAAAACTACAATATTTGAGTAGTTCTTATGGCTACAACTAATCATTACTTGTAATCATTCCTTTCAACTTTCTACCAATAATTACTTGTTCATTTGAATGCCAATGAAGCCCTGTAATCCTTGAGTACTAACTACTAATATGAAGACAACATCATGAGTTCAACTGTAGGTGTTTGTCAGGTGATCATCTATGGATGCTCACTTTATAGGGAAACTGTTTCAGGAAAATAAATGTATAGATTGTGCTTCTGGCTCTGAGGAAATAACAGACTTTTCCTAAGAGAATCACTATTTCTCAAGTAGAAGACTAAAGCTGTTACTCTGTGAAAATGATATCCAAAATAACCTCTCTATTGACACATATGCCTTGCATACTGATTTCATTACTGTTATTTGTCACATGGTATAATAATTCTACTATACCATATTTCTTTTCCTAATTCTGTAAAGGTTATTTTAAAAATCTACTGCTTTATTGTTTGTTTATGAAGCTTATTAGTGTTTTGCTTTCCACTTGAAACCTGTGTTTTTATGTTTATGTTGACTACATCTATTTTTATAATTGTCATCATGTTATCATGTAAGCTATAAATAAATTACAATGAAGTGTTCCAACAAGATATCTTTGTAGACACACCCTCACTTA
>PVHP010022391.1:0-28491 GCA_004024765.1 Zapus hudsonius
TTTTTTTCTCTGTGCAAATAAATAAATCATTTTTAAAGGCAAATACCGTACCTTGGAGTTTATCTTTCTCAGAGAGGAACAAGGGGCAGACACGACAAAGGATTTGGGGGGGGGGGATCGTATCACTGTATTTGCACTTCTTACAAGTCTCTGCCTGAGGCTTAGGGCATGGATTTGGGATGAGGGAGACCACAGGCCCACTAGGAGGTCTGTCAGTACAATAGAAAAGGTGAGAGCCCACCAGAGTGTATCACAAAAAAATGTAAATTTGACCAGAATCTCAGACTATCCTGGGCTCAATTAGTCAAGGCACAACCCGTCTGGGATGAATCAAATACTGTAATTTGAAGCTGTTTATCTAGACATTGCTGAGGGCCCTGTTTTCATCAGTCCGGTGAGGCAATCTTACATAACCCTGAATAAGTCCTGCTCTGAAGCAAACTCAAGAGCCCAACCTCAGAGCCCTACCTCCCTCCCAGAAATTGCCTGAAATTTAAGGACATTTTAGAAAGTGCTATGTCACAAATTTTGACATTCTAATTGTTAAGGAAATAGCAAGAGCAACCCAACCTGATTGCTCAAGTCTCTTGACTTAAGACTTAGGTCAACTTCCTAGCTTTCCTGGTGTTTTACTCCATCTCATAAAACACCCCTCAAATGAGAAGCAAAAGAGCCCCAGCAAGAAGACCAGAGGTGTTCTCCCAAGGTTTTCCTGCCTGCATTCCTGGAATTACCATGTACAGACTTTAGCGTGAGCAAGGGTGGGGGGGTGCCACAGCCTGTGGTGTGGGGAAGAGGAAGCCAGATTTGCATGGGCAGGAATGGGTTTGCCCTGTAACCTGAGGCAGCCCCACCCCAGTATGCTTCTGTTCCTCTCTCCTTCCTGGCATCCTCCCCTTTCCCTCCCAGCCTTCTTCTTTCCTCCCCACTCCCCTACCTGTTCTTTATTTCTTTTCTCTGAGCTCTTCCTCACCCATGGATTTCTGGCTTCCTAGTCTCCGGGATGAAATGCTAGGGAGCTGAGGGGAAGAATGCCTTCACAAAATAAGTAATCTGTCTAACCAGGGACAACTTCAAAACATGCTTTTCAGCCTCCACGTCTCTTTGTAATCGTGAACGGTGATGACCATCACCAGAAAATACCAATGTGTGCCACCTGACAGGGGATTAGGAGACTTGCTGTTTGAAAACATCACAGAGTGTGCAGGTCAATCACTCAATGTGACTCCATAAATGTGAGATGTGGGACTGTGGTGATGGCTCAGTGGTTAAAGGTGCTTGCCTGCAAAGCCTGATGGCCCAGGGTTCGATTCCCAAGTATCCACATAGAGTCAGATGCACAAAGCGGTGCATGTATCTGGAGTTCGTTTGCAGTGAGGCCTTGGTGCACCATTCTCTCTCTCTCTCTCTCTCTCTCTCTCTCTCTCTCTCTCTCTCTCTCTCTCTCTCTCTCTCTCTCTCTCTCTCTTCCTATCTTTCTCTCTCCTTATAAATAAGTAAAACTATTTTTAAGCCAGGTGTGGTGGTACACTCATTTAATCCAGCACTCCAGAGACAGGTAGGAGGATCTCTGTGAGTTTGAGGCCAGCCTGAGACTAGATCCAAGTTAGCCTGAGCTAGAGTGAGACACTACCTCAAAAAAAAAAAACTTAAGAAAAAATATTTTTTTAAGTGCTGGACATGGTGATGCAAGCTTTTATTCCCAGCACTTGGGAGGCTGAGGTAGGAGGATTGCCCTGAGTTCAAGACTAGCCTAGGCTAGATATAGTAAGACTCTGCCTCAAAAAAAAATTTTTTTTTAAACTAGAAAAGAAAATATGAGCTTATTCAGGTGTTGTTAGTAAATCACAGTGTATGGGTTTTCAGTAAACTACATATTTATTTATCCGTGCTCAACCTTCTTTGAGACAGACTCTCTTGTGGCTGTAAACTGCCAGATTGCAAACAAACATCAGACTCGCTGGACCCTGAGCTTTGGGCTCTCCTGGCTCCATGTCCCATTTTTGTAAGCACATTGGGATCACAGATGCATGCGCCACTTTGCATCTGGCTTTATGTGTACACTGGGGAATTGAACCCAGGACAGCAGGCTTTGCACACAAGCGCCTCTAACGGCCGAGCCATCTCCCCAGCCCCTTCAGGAAACATTTTTAATAAAGGGAGGAGCACACTATAAAATCGCGATTAAAAGGACAGTAAGTACATAAAACAGTAACATAGTCATTGTTATTATTACCAAGTACTATGCAAGGGCATAATTGTGCATGCTGTATGTACATTTATATGGCTGGTGGTGCAGTAGGTCTGTTTATCCCAACATTACCAGAAATACACAAGTAATATATCGTGTGCCATTGATTAAGTGGACATCAGCAACATAAGCAAGTGGGAATTGTGAGCTCCCTCGTGAACATACAGGACCACCGTCATATATGCTGTCTGCTACTGAGCAAACGTCATTATGCCGTACTTAAAGGTGTGGGGCCTTTTTGACAGACACCTTCAAACATGCTGAGGCCTGCAGGGAGGTACCTCTCTTAAGAGCTGTGACTCGTTTGCTAACAGTTCCCCCCACTCTCCAGCACCCCACAAGCACCTCCCTTACGTTCTATATCAGCTGTTCAGCCAGACCACAGCGACCATTGAAAGAAACCAACACTCACTAGTTGGTCATTCATTCTGCAGGATCCCTGAGTGGCCACTAATGCTGATCAGCAGGAACAAGGGTTAAGGGGAACCAGAGAACGTTCTAGCATGGCTGGACAACAGTCTTTGTGGCTCTGTGATCTAACAGTGCCCATGGTCATTTGCTCTCTGTGGGGCTACCACCAGATCTACTCTGTTTTCAGCAAGGGAACACACATTGGTATTCTACAGCAAAGACGAGGCTCGGAGAAGGAAGCCAGTTGCTCAAACTTTCAGAGCCAAGAAGCAAGAGAGCCAGGAGGCTAACTGCTCTCGTGTGACTCCAAGAAATGGTCCCTTCCTTCCCCCACATGTCTCTCACTGAGGGATTTTGACCAAGGTCAGTGACCCTTGAAACTTGTCTATGATTTTTATTTCATATTGTGATTCAGCTGGCTGTGAAGAAAAAGGTAATTCAGGCTGGTGGGATGGCTCAGCTCTTAAGATGCCTGCCTGCAAAGCAGAAGGACCTGAGTTCAATTCTCCAGGACCCAAGTAAAACCAGATGTACAAAGTGGCTCATGCATCTGGAGTTCGTTTACAGTGGCTGGAGGCCTGCCATTTACAGTGTTTGTTACAGTGGCTGGCACACCCATTCTCTCTCTCTCTCTCTCTCTCTCTCTCTCATCAGTAAATAAAATATTTTTAAAAAGATAACAGACTATAGATCTTCTCAGAACATCACTTCCCTCCAGCTTCCGCTTCAGGCCTACACTCCACAAAGGTCCCCTTCCTTTGGTGGGGGTAGTTTACTGACCTGAATGGTCTGGATTTCTTACTTATTAGCCCCAGTGCCGAACCTCAGCTTCCTACACAGAGCCCCATGTAACTCCACCTAAATAAGCCCAGAGCTAAACCCATTCAGCTCCCTACACATGTAACTTCACCCTAAGTAAGGCAAGGGCCTTACCCACTCAGCTATTTATGTGGTAAATCAAAACAACTTATGATGGTGAGTTTATTAAGCAATGTATGGAGAGCGTGACAGATATGATATGCCCTGAGGAAAAAGAAGGATATTCTAAATTCAGTTTGTCTCTGTAGATGGTAGTCGGACAAATAGAAGAAACTAGAAAATCTATCAAAAAAAAAAAGTTTGGAGGGCTACCTGGGAGAGAACAGCCAGCAGATGATGACAGAGAAAATAGAGGAATACCAAGATCCATCGATAAGACAAGAAGATGGCCAACTGCCCACCACGAGACATCTGCCAGGACCCAGGAGAAATTGCAAAGAATTGCAACATGAATACTGCGCTTACTGCAACCAGCTCCAGGATGATGGTGACAGACACAGTGATCAATCAAAACCTATCAAAGCTTCAGAGAATCCAACACTAAATCAGACTGACAACAGGTCTGCCATGGCTCAGGAAACATGTGGAAGAAAGATTATAAAAGCCATAGAGTGGATAGGAATATGCTGAGGTGAGGCATGGTCCCCACCCCATACTCCACAGGGATTGAGTGAGGCCTTCATGATCCCACAGTTAATACCATAAACCCCACTGAGAAGGGCACCTGGGTAACAGGAGCAGGGGGAGGGGATGAAAGAGTAGACCCTATTAATATGTATTTTTTTAATATATTCACAACTTAAAAAAAAAGATTTGAAGAGGCCAACCACTAATTTTAAATTTTCTGCTTTGCTGATGACTGGCAGCACTGGAGATACAAATAAACCCAACTTGCCATTTTCACTGGAGGTACAGACAACATATACAATATCACTAAGAACCGGCTTCTTTGATGCATTATAACACATGACTAGAGGGCAGGCTCAGCAGTTAAAGGCACTGCTTCCAAAGCTTGCTGGCCTGAGTTCCATTCCCAATCCACCTATGTAAGCCAGTCACAAAAAAAAAAAAAAAAAAAAATGGTGCAAGTGTCTAGTTTTGTTTGCAGTAGCAAGAGGCCCTGGTACACTATACTACACACACACACACACACACACACACACACACACACACACACACACGTGCGTGCGCGCAAATGAATGAATGAATAAATGAATAAATAAATAAATAGACTTTCCTCCCCAGGTAAGGTCTCACTCTAGCCTAGCTGACCTGGAATTTACTAAGCAGTCTCAGGCTGGCCTTGAAGTCATAGCAATCCTCCTACCTCAGCCTCCTGAGTGCTGGGATTAAAGGTGCACACTACCATGCCCAGGAGAGAGAGAGAGAGAGAGAGAGAGAGAGAGAGAGAGAGAGAGAGAGAGAGAGAGGGCACACCAGGGCCTCCCGCTGCTACATACAAACTCCAGATGCATGTGCCATGTTGTGCATCTGGCTCAACATGGGAACTGGGGACTCTAAGTCAGGTTGTTAGGCTTTGCAGGCAAGCGCCTCAACCACTGAATCATCTCTCCAGCCCAGATAAAAACGTTTTAATTCACAATGTGGTAGTTCAAATGTATGCCCCCGTTGACTTGGGTATTTTATTAAGTTTATAACTTGGGTCTTCAGCCACCAGGATGGAGGAGGTGTCACTGGAGAGCAGAGCCTGGGATCCAGCCCAAAGGTGTGTTTGGGGGTGGATCTGATTCTAGCCCAAAAGGTATGGAAAGAGCTGTCTGAGCTCTGGCAGGGTCCCTGCTTGCTGCTTTTGGTTTTTGCCAGGCTGTTTGGTTGTTTTTCTCTGCTTGGATCTGTGAGTGGGAGCCAGATTCCATTAATGGAACTTCCCCTGGCTCTGTAAGCCTGAAATAAACTCCTTCCTCCCATAAACTGTGTTTGGTTGGATGTTCTTCCCGGCAAACTGGAGCTGTCTACGACACACAAATAAACCAAGATATTTATGCAAATCAGTAAAAAAATATATTAAAGCAATTTTTTTGGTCCATTGCCAATATCTCTGGCACAGTTACTAATGGTAGCCTGGTGACAAATGTCACCAAGACTGAATTATGTGAGTGCCAAGGGATTAAATCATTGCCAATTCCAGGAATTCCTTCCAAGTGTTAATGCTAATTGTGGTGACATTTTTTACCTTTTAGAAATAAGATGGTTAAGTTGAGGCCAAATGTTGAAAAGATTTTATGACTTGTGACATGTTATCAAGTTGTTTCTGATACCTGTGGTGGTTTGATTCAGGTGTCCCCCATAAACTTGTGTGTTCTGAATGCTTGATCCCCAGATGATGGCAGTTTTGGAATTGGAACCTTGTTGGAGGTGTGTTGGAGGTGGACTTATGGGGGTTCTAGCCAGCTCCCCCTCGCCAGTGTTTGCCACACTCTCCTGCTGCTGTTGTCCACCTGATGTTGACCAGGAGGTGATGTCCACCCTCTGCTCATACCATCATTTTCTCTGTCATGATGGAGCTTCCCCTGAGTCTGTAAGCCAAAATAAACCCATTCCTCCACAAGCTGCTTTTTGTCAGGTTCCTTCTGCCAGCAATGAGAAATTGACTACAATAGATGAAACAATATCTGTCAGAAATTGCTGATGAAAACTGGCTTACAGATTGAGCATTTATGCAGTCATTTAAAGAGTCCAACTTACATCTTCAAAATGAAAATCAACTATTAACACAATGCTTCAAATCATGGCAGAACTCTAAATGAAACTGAAATTTTGACACTCTCTAGTTAAGTTAATTTTATGTACCTCAAGACCTTACCTAAACGCTATCCTGTAAACAATGAATATCTTTAGCCTTGCCTTTCAGTTTGATATAAGAACTTGAAAACAGATTTTAAGATTTCTGTGTTCTCCTTCTGGAGCTTGTTTACTTCTTTGATTCCTTTGAGTTCCTCTTTGGTTTCTTTGAGCACAGTTAAAATCATTCTTTTGAATTCTTTGTCAGGCATTTCATCTAAGTCTGTCTCACTGGAGGTCAGTTCTGATGGGTTTATAATTTTGGTGGAATTAGATTATCTTGATTTTTTGTGTTTCTTGTATTATAATGTAGAGATTTTGCATCCTGATTTAATTCAGTGCTTGGGTTTCCTAATTATCTGCTGTATTCTTTAACTTGTGGATCAGCAGCTAGTGATCTTCAGGGTCGAAGCATTACGTGCCAGGTGTGGCTCTTATATTACTCCCAGAGTGACCACAGAAGTAACTCAATGAGTTGTAGTTTCCTGCTATGTAAATATTCTAGTCGGCTTGTTGGAGCAAAATACAGGTCAAAAATGCTAATAGACAATATACACGCCTCAACAAAACCAGCACAGGGTATTTATGCAAGGGTGGGGATTAAACAGGTAATCTTAACAACGCCAAAATTTCTAAGGGTGTGTGTTAACTCATACTTAATCCTGTTGACTCGGAGGCTGAGATTTCTTTCTGGCTTATGCTGGGTCCAGGTCAGCCTGGGATCGAGTAAGACCCTGCCCCCAAGAAAGATAGACAGAAGAAAACAAGGCACTATATATAAATCAAGAGATATTAAACACAGCAGATTCACTCTCAAAACCCAGTTTATTTAAGAATGGACACACTGACCAAAGGTACATCAATTAATTCTAGCCGGCCCTGTTCCCTCTAGGTGTGACCTCTGCTCTCACCCAAGCTGAGGATGAGACTGGCTCCCTCCCAGTTGGCTGTGGGCTGGCTGGGTCCATCAATCTGCCGTTTAGATAAGCTGTGCTGGGTGTGTGTCTCTGGGTGCTCTGGTCCCTTGGGTTCCCCAGGTCTCCAGTGGCTCCAGGTATTAGGGGTTGGGGGAGAGGAGGGTGCCTGAAGGTACTGCAAAGCTGCTCCCTGGTATCCTCCAGATTTTAAGATTTCAAAGAAAATAATATTTTGGTATATGTGTGACCCCATTTTCAGTGGACATAAATATATCACCTGTCAATTTTCAAATGGAAGGCTGTAATCTGAAATTCAACTTTATGAACAAATTGATCATATCTCTTTACTATGGCCTGTCTTCCCAGAGACAAATTCTCACTTCGCTGTCATGCTTATTCATGTCGTCGCCTTCTGACAATACTGGCATTTGGGAAAAGCATGCAGAGAAAAGTTAGAGCCGAAATATCTAGCGAACACCTTGAAAACGTATGAGAATGGCACGTACTTCCATCCACCAGATACGGATGTTCTAATTCCTCAAATACAATGTCAAATATCCCTTTTTTCTTTTGCTTCTACAATAAAAATATTTTAAAAATCAGTGACATTTGAGAACTCCGATATTCATTTTCTTTATTAGTGACAGCAAACTTGGGAACTGCTTAACAATTTTTAAAGATTATATGGTGTGCCACATAATTAGGATTAGGAAAGAAAGGAGAAGGAAGGAACGGGACCTTCTAAGGTAAGGCAAGCCTATAATCCAGGGCTCAGGAGATGAGGCAAGAGTGTCATGAGTTCCAGATCAGCCTGGACTACATAGAGAGACCCTGTCTCAAAAACCAAAGGGCTGGAGAGATTGCTCAGCGGTTAAGGCACTTGCCTGCAAGGCCTAAGGACCCAGGTTCAATTCCCCCATTACCCACATATAAAGCCAGATACACAAAGTGGCACATGCATCTGAACTTTGTTTGCATTTGTCTCTCTTTACCTCTCTCTCAGCTTACAAAAAAAAAAATGGTGGGAGTTGGCCTAAAATAAATATTTGTGAACAAATAAAGCAGGAAATCTAAAGGGCCTGAGAGAGATTATAAGAAGCAAGTGAGGTGTGATGATTTGGGGAACAATGGGCCACAGCGTGAGAACTTTTCATGACCACATTGGCTAACTGCCTCTCCCCTCAGGAAGGCAGGGCTGCAATGAGAAGAAGGAAATAGCTCTCCATCATAGAACATTCTAGTCTTGAGAGATGTTCTTGTGGGAAGTTTGTAATGCAGTGGCCATAAGAATTGAAATTCCCTGAAGTTGGCTTGTCCATCCCAATTCTCATCTAGACCTTGGAATGTTTTGTTAATAGTATCTTTGTCTTTTTTTGTTACATCTTTCTGTTAAAAATTTTTTTTTCTGAGATAGGGTCTAACCCAGGCTGACCTGGAACTCACTCTGTAGCCTCAGGGTGGCCTTGAACTCACAACGATCCTCCTACCTCTCTACCTCTGAGTGCTGGGATTAAAGGCATACACCACCATACCCGACAGAATTTTTTATTAGCATACAAATAATTAGGTTTCATTATGGTGTTTTTCAAACAAATTTTGGTTTTTTTGTTTCCTTTCTCCCTTCCTCCCACCACGCTACTCCCTGTTCTGCTCTCCCCGCTATGATCTCTACTTTCAGCCATCAGTTGGTGGACGCCGAGGTTAACCCCATCTCCTAGTTATTGTGAACAGAGCCACAAGGAACATCTCAGTTGGAGAACACCGAGTCCTTTGAGTAGATGCCCAGGGGGATCAGTTTTTAGGTTTGGGAGAAAACTGCACACTGATTTCCATAATGGCTGTGCCAGTTGACACCCCCATCAACAGTGAACAAGAGTGCCCATCTTCCCATGACCTGGCCAGAATTTAGTCGTTTTCTTGATGACAGCCACTCGGACTGGGGGGAGATGAAATCTCCAAAGTGTTTTAAATAATTTGCATTCCCCTGATGGCTGAGGATGTTGGACTTTTTTTTGAATATCTGTTGACTATTTGTATTTCTGCTTTGGGGAACTGTCTATTCAGCTCATTAACCCGTTTGTCGATTGGCAGGTTTGGGGGTGTTCTTTTGGTCCTTATTTATTTTGCAGTTCTTTTTTGTGATTCTTGACATAGTGTAGATATCAAACCCTGTCAGATGTATAGCTAGGAAAGATGCCCCCCCCATTCTGAAACAGAAAGTTCACTCCGATAATCTCCTTTGCTATGCAGAAGCTTTTGATTTCACATGGTCTCATTTGTCGATTCTTGGGACTATGCTTGCAGTGTCCTGTTCAGAGAGCAGTTACCAAAAAGTCCCAATGACATTCTCATCAGAATCAGAAAAAGCAATCCAGCAATGCATGTGGAAGTACACAAGACCACACATAGCCACAGTACACTTATGTAGAAAGAATAAACACCGCCGGAGGTATTGATGCAGGATTTGGAGGATTCAGGAAGGGTCCCCCAAATTTATAAACCCCAAATTTGGGCCCTGCCCTATCTTTAATAAAAAATAAAGGCAGACTCAAGAAAGATAAAATATGAAGTATTAAGTTTATTTAGAGAGAAATCACAAATTATGGTGTTCATTTAAGGGAGATGAGGATCCAGAAAGGGAGGCTAGGATGAATCTCCTAAATAAAGTAGGCAACACACTCTCGCGTGGAAAACGCTGCATAGTTTATAAGGTTCCTTTTAAGAAAAACTGAAGTTTTTAGGGAAAGACTGGAGTAGAGCCATAAGCAAGTGGAGGAGAGTCCGTAAACTTCATTTAAGAGAAACGGAGGCTTTCAAGGAAGATAACAGAGGGCAAATATCAAAGCATAAACCAAGGAATCAGAGAAGAAATGGGTGATGAAGAGAGTTGCACTCACGGGTACCCCGAGTTTAAAGGAATTGCACAGGGAGCAAGCTAGAGTTAGAAAAGCACCCTCCTGGTACACCTGGAGTGCAAAGAAAAAATATGCACGTGCTAGATTCAGAGACCAGAGGAAAATCATACATGTAATTAAAGTGAAAGCCACCCCAAACTAGAAAGCAGAGGCAAGCAGAAAAGTTCCCCCAGACCAAGAAACTATACAATGCTCTGTCCAGAGCTCTTGGGATTTCCATTCTGTTGACTATGGGCCACAGAAACACTATTGGAGTTTGAGGGACACTATACATTTGCTCCAAATGTATAGTATATAGATCCAACAGTGCTTTGAGTCACATGGAGACAGTAAGGAAGGTTCCTCCACCCTGAACCAGAGAGAGAGAGGAAATGTTGTTGGGGAAATCCCTGAGAGTTTAGGGAAATCAAAATGCCAATCTTCTTGCTGTCTGTGTGGGAAGATGATTCTTGCCTGGAGGATTGCTCACACCAGGAAAGACTCGCTAAGATTTTAGGTCCTTAGGCATGTCTGGTGAGTCCTACCGAGGCAGAAGAGACAAGTTCATTGGCATCCGCTCACCGCCCTGGGCAGCTTTAGGTGCTGAAACAGCCAAATTGAAAAGGGTTGGAAAGACAGATAGAGGGAGGGAGGGAAGGAGGGAGACCTGGCCCTGTGCACACCCAGGAGGAAACCTGACTGCAAGAGAGTGAGCACCTGCAGGAGGCGTGGGCCCAATTCTAGCTCTGGTAGTAAATGTTGGCAAGTTTCTTAACTTCTCAGATGCTCTTCATATGCAAAGTGGAGACTGGAATTACCTCTGTCAGAGAGTTGTTAAGAAAAAAAATAAATGAGAAACATGACCACAGATTTCTAAAAAGAAAAATTATCACCAAACATAGTCAGCCTATTCCAAAATCTTCGTTTACATTCATTAATAAAAGAACCAGCAAGGAAATGTTTCTTTTAAAAAGCTGGTTGGAATATTATTCAAAAATAAATGAGCCATTCAGGGAGCTCGGTGGTTCAAGGTGCTTGCTTGCAAAACCTGATGGCCTGGGTTTGATTCCCCAGTACCCATGTAAAGCCAGATGCACATGTGTCTGGAGTTTGTTTGCAGTAGCAAGAATCCCTAGTGTACCCCCCCCCCCCGTTTCTCTTCAAAAAGACTCTCAGGAAAGGAATGCCTAAGTAAGATTTTTAAGTGAGATGTAACAGGCATTGAATTTTAACAGAGTGATAAAAACCATGACTTTGGGGGTTTATTATCTCCACCAGGCTATAAAACAAACTACTGTCTCCAGCAAATATAAAGTATCTCCTTCATCTGCTCTGAATTATTGATTTTAAATACCCTGCAGAACTCTTTTCTTGAGTTTCACATGATGGTGAGGAATAAGATCTGCTTTCATATCAACAGATCCATCATATATCATATAGACATATATACCCCCTAGCATATAGACAGATATATCATATAGACATATGCGCCCTATATCATATGGGCATATATACGATATATCATATAGACATATATACCATATAAACACATATACCATATATTATACTGACATGTAGCATATATAGATATATATACCATGTATCATATAGACATGTATATTATAATTATTTGGATATATACCATGTATCATTTAGACATATATATGTCACATCATAGAGACATACATACTACATATCATATATATGTATATATATATATATATACACACATCATGTAGCATATAGACATTTATAGCATATAGTATACAGCATTAGGGCAAAAACAAACAATCATCACTTTGTCTTTTGCCAAGTTAGAAATGATTTTTTCCACACAGCTGGAACCCACTAAAAACTGGCAGTTTCCCTCCCTTCTTTTTGAAGTTGGATCCAACTCCCCCCACCAATCTGGAGGCTAGGAGGTGGGCTGGGATCTAGACCCACGAAAACAGTTTGTTTCCCAAGTGGAATATGTATATTTGGTTTCCCCACTGGAAAAAGTTCTCCTACTCAGCTGCTGGAGACCAGTCACCCTCTCTGTCATAATCACTGGAGACATGACTGAAGTCAGGAACATGGGGTGGAGCACCCGGATGAAAAAGCAAAATTTCAGAAAAGGTCCCGGAAATCTCAGTGGCCGGATCAGCCTCAATAGGTGAGCCAAGATCTGCTTTGTGACTGGAACATTCATTACCCAAGGTTTCCTGCTGGGCCATGTATTTCTCAACTCCCCACCACTGCCTTCTTCTTCTTTCACAGCTAGAGAAACAGGTGAGCAAGTCACCTTGCTCTGAGCACTGGCCCTGTCTGTCAGCTCAATGGCTCCTATCATGGGCCTGGTGTTGCCTATAAATGATAACCCCAGTCTGCTCCTGCACGGAGCTTCCAGGCATGGCTTCCTTACCTCCTCCTTCCCAGGCTTCCAGAACCATCCAGGCCACCTCCCTGCCCGACCCTGAGTTCAGGAAGCAACTGATAGTAGCTCAGTATTGACCCAGCTCTTTACAACTCCCCCACCCGCATTGAAGTAAAATTTCATAGCACCCTCTGGATGGAATCCAAGAAAGGAAACACTATTACAACAGTAGATCTCTCCAAAAACTCTGAGAAGAGATAGTCCAACAAGTGAATTCCAAGACACATCGAAGGCACTGGCATACATCCCACCCACCCATCCCTCACACCTGTATGCATACGCTCATTCCGCCCCCACTGTGACCACCAGCGTGGGCAGCTGAAAGATGGAACAGGGGTGCTTTCTTTCATGTGCTCCTAAGTTACCCTTCAGTATTGAGTGAGCCCTAATATGCGCTTGGTGAGCCCAGAAACTTTCCCACCGTGTTTTTTCTAAGCCGCTTTGGGGCCAGCTGCTCACCTTTGGACCAAGCACATGAGAACATTATAGGAAGCTGATGGCCTCTCCAAACTGCTCTCTGCATTACATCGTGTGCACACTCCTGTCACAGAAAGCCACACTGTGAGAGGTGGATGGAGATACCCCTTGCCTTCTTCCCACTTCTTATTCTGTGGCAAGGCTCCCATACCCTCCCGAGGTCCTGATCTTTACCCCCAGCGACTGGCCACCAAGCATTCACTAATACGTAGCCCATAGTAAAGCGCAAGAGGGTAAGACTCAGCTCACTCTCTGCATAGACACATTTTCATATGCTAATGTCTACTGCAAACAAGAAGTTCAGTGGTGAAAAATTAGCTCTTTTTGGGAAGGGGAGCCAGTTAATTTGAGTGGTATTTTTTCAACTAAATTGTCGATTCTTTACCCCCTCTCAATTTCAAGAGTTATGTACATTTATTCAAAACATAGATAGAGTATGCTCTCACCATCCAAAGGTAATCCCTGGTAGGACTTTACAACTTTTTTTCTTAACTTGAGTTTAATTTGTCATATTCTTTACGACAAGCAAAATAATTGTGAAGTTTCTCCTACCTTTGTAAAGTTTGTTTATAAAATAGTTTTGGGCACCTGGCTAGCTTAATCAGTAAAGCATGAATTGAGTGGTGTTTTTATCAGGAAGACACATTTGCTTTCTGATTTCCTAGGCAACTGGTCACCTCCTCTTCTCTTCTTGGGCATGAAGTGTATCTGGATTCTTCAAAGGACTTCAGCCCAGACTCCAGGGGATCAACACACACCAGAACCTTCCAGAGAGGATAGAAGAGTCCCTGCTGTGTTCACACAGTGGCTCAGTCTTCCTCAGGGCTCAGAACACCTCTGGCAGGGCTGTGGGCAGTACTGTAGGAACTGATACCGTTCTTTGCAAGACAGGTCCACAACTTCCCTCGCCTACTCAAAACACAACCCCAGAGCAGTGTTCCATTTTTCACTAGGATCACCCAGCAGCTAGGACAAGGGTTCTTAACCTTTTTGAGAATGTGGAAGAGCTATGGAGGAATGTCCTATGTGTACACTCAAAATGTAGCATTCACTAGGGACATGGCTCAGCAGGTAAAGGCACTAGCTTACAAAGCCTGCCAGCCCAGGTTCATTTCCCCAGCACCCATGTAAAGGCAGATGCAGAGTGGCCCATACACCTGTGATCTCAATCCTCCTTTGATATAGAGGCAGAGCAGGGAGAACCTGAAGCTTGCAGGGTGGCCCGAGGTCCTGCCTCAAAGAAAGTGGAGCACAGACATCTGCAAGTTGGCCTCTGACCGCCACACGTAGGCTGTGGAATGTCTACATGTGCACATACAAATAATAAATCAATGAAACATTTTATTTACAAAATTTTATTCCTATTATAATAACCAACCCCCAAAAAAAAACATATGCTGTGATAAGAAACTTGTTCTTCCTTAGCTCCCTCCATATTTTTTTTATTAAATAGAAACTGCCTATGAACAAGTCTTGTGTTGGTACCTTCATTTCCCTCCTCCCTGCCTCCATTCCACCTTGGGCCTTCCTCAGTGGGATTGCTGGAATGTTCCATGGGGCTTGAGGGCTATGTGTTGTTCGAGCTGGAGTCAGTCACTGGGAGGGGACAATGCCTCTGAATATTCCCCCATCATGGCTCTTACAATCTTTCTGCCCACCCCCCTTCTACAAAGTTCCCTGAGCCATGGTGGGTGAGTTTTAAGTCTACTTTAGTGTTGGGTTCTAAGCATTCAACTTCACACCTGGTTTCCCATCACTAATAGTCAGGTGAAGACTGACAAGTTTCTCAAGCCCCAACTTGGAAGCAAGTGCCTTTAACCACTGAGCAGCCTCCCCAGCTCCCCAGCCTCCCAGCCACAACTTGGAAATCCAGTTTAGAAGTTAAGCTCTACTGCAAGGTGTCTGTTTGTCTCTGGCCTTCCCAGTTTACCAGACCCTTGGGAAAAGCCACAGACAGAATGACCGGGAAGTTAGAGAAGCCACACATGACCAGAGCACAGAATCCCATGGGCCGACAATTAAGAATGCTATTCCTTTTTTATTTATTTAAAATATTTTATTTATTTAATTTGCAAGCAGAGAGAGAGAGAGAGAGAGAGAGAGAGAGAGAGAGAGAGAGAGAGAATGAGCATGCACCAGGGCCTCCTGCCACTGCAAACAAACTCCAGATACATATGCCACTTTGTGCATCTGGCTTTACATGGGTACTGGGGAATTGAACCCGGGTCATTAAGTTTGGTAGGCAAATCCCTTAACTGCTGTCCTTTGAGTTAACCTTTACTAATATATTAACCTATCTGCTCATTTCTGTATTGAGTTGAGAAGTTGAAAAGAGAAAGAAAGAGAAAACTTCCAAAATCACTATGGTCAAACTATAGATGTGAAACCAGGAAGCTATTAGTTATCCCAGGGGGGCTTAAATTTGTGACCCACCTGCCACACCACAAAGAACCAGTCGATCTGTCTCTCTCTCTTTCTTCTCTCTCCTCCTCCTCCTTCTCTCTCGTACACTACTATGCACCTGTCTCCCTAATTTCTTAAGAGCCACATCTAAGTTATTTCGCTAGAAATTAATCTTAAGACATAAAATCAGTTTTCCTAATATCACCTTGTCCCCAAATCATCCATTTGAGACCTAACAGAACTCTGGGCTCCAGTGTTGTGGATTTTTTTAAATCTTTCATTCCTAAAACCACAGACTCAAACCTCAGAGGACAGAAGAGACTCAAGAAGTAGTTTGGGGAGCCAGGCAATGGTGAAGCCCTGATGGGTGCTGAACAAGACAGCTTAGGTTTTTTTCTCCCATTCAGTTTTCCAACTCTATCCCCAGGAGCCTTGTCGCCCAAGATAAAAACAAGTGATTCTGAGAGATCTGAGGTAACCATGACTTTATTACTCTGTAGAGAACATTACAGGGCCAGACCCTAGGCACAGTAGCTCTGTTAATGCTTGTGGCTTTCTCTATGGGCGATCACACCCATTTTTGTCACAAATGCCAGGAACTCCTCAAAGTTAATTGCATTGTCTTCATTGAAGTCCAGCTCTTTGAACCAGGTCTCGACATCCTTTTTCTGCAAAAATAGAGAGGGGGAGAAGCCAGATGGTAAAGATCTCAGAGAAAGCTGAGGCATGAGTGTCTACGGAAGAAAGTGTGCAGCATCGTCAGAGCTGAGCCAAGAAGCCAGCCATGGCCAAGATCTCCTCACCTTCATGTATTGAGGACACTCGGCAGCGACCAATTTCTTCATGTCATCCTTGTAGAGGGCATGGTAATTCCCTTGCACCAGGGAGTACTTGTGGTAGACATCAACTATGCCGTTCAGAGATTTCTCCAGATCTGTCAGCATGGTGCCCAAGATGGTGCTCAACTAAAAGAAGGAGTCACATAAAAATACACAATTACTAATGGCAGAGTGAATCTGACTGGATACCCAGAGACCTCAGTGCCTCAACAGAGTCTGTAGCCTGGCCATCTGAATAACCAAACCCAGCCGATGCCTCTGATGGGAAGGGGTGGGATGTGATAGGAGACAGGGTTCAGTCCACACACGCAGACATGCACACGCTGACTGAACAGTGCAAACAAGCCCTTCTTCACCCTTATCCTCCACTCTATGCTGCAGGCTCCCCCAAGCTTTCTGGCCTCTCTCAGACAAGGCTGCTCCACTCCCAACCTTCCCCACTGGAAGCCCAGAGGGTCAGGTAGACAGACCCACAAAGAGCCACTTACCAATCGTCCCTATAGGAAAGTTGACAGAGCTTATAAGAAAGAGGCTGTCAGCCTGCTTTTATAGTGAGAGGCTTGGGCCTCTGCCCAGAAACCTGGCCATCCAGAAACGGCAATCCTGGAGTTGCACAGCCTCTCGTTTCCCAACTGGGTGTGTGTGGCAATCACATGCACAGTGGGCGGGCTGAGGTCTGAGAAAGTGTGGAGGAAGTAGAACCAGAGAAAACAAACTCTTGGCAATAGTGTCCAGCAGGAAGAGCCTAAAGGGGGCCGTGGCCAGCATGCTTTTTCTGGACCACTGGTACCCTATACCGTTCTCTAGACAGATGTCCACTCCTGAGCCCTCTCCTCTGATGTCATTGCTGACCCAGTGCCTTTGTGGCCAGTCTACAAGTCTCTAAAATTGAATTGGCAAAATGCTGCACTGTGTTTGTCCACATAGACCCCAGCTTTGACCCTTTGGAGAATGTGGGTCATGTTTTGCTAATTACATTTTTGTTTGTTTGTTTGTTTTTCGAGGTAGGATCTTGCTCTAGCCCAGGCTGACCTGGAGTTCACTATGGAGTCTCAGGGTGGCCTTGAACTCATGGTGATCCTCCTACCTCTGCCTCCCGAGTGCTGGGATTAAAGGCGTGTGCCACCAAGCCCAGCTATGGGTCGTGTTTTGATTGTGTGCATGGGTAAAGTCTTTGTGGGGACTTGTGTTGCCAAGAGCAACAATAGTTCCTACCCCGCTGTTCACCATGACCATCAGCTCTGGAAGCCCTGAGCCCTGAGGCAGACGCTGGCCTGAGGTCTGCCTGCCCTGCGCCAACCATTGAGCCACTGTGTGCACATAGTAGGGACCCCCATCCTCTCTTGTGTGTTGATCCCCAGAAGCCTGGGCTGAAGAGAGGAGTCAACTCTGGATGGTGAGGGAGAGAGCTCTTTGGAGAATCCAGGTGTGCTTCTTGCCCAAGATAAGACTAACAATTCCCCAGGAAATCTGGAGGAGGCAAGCCCCTCTCTCCAACAAAAAAGTCTGTGTGGATTTCTCATAGGACAATGCGCTTAACCCACCAGATTGCAGAAAACCATCAAAATACGCCTATCAGGGAGATAGCAACCAGAAACTTCCACCTACAAACTAGGAAGGTGAGGCCCAGAAAAGCGGAGGGATTCGCTCAGTGTGTGTCCAGATGTGTCAGAGTTGGACCAAGCCCAGAGCCTGAGACACACCGGGACTCTGCTGGGAAAACACCTGCTTCTTTCCTTCCTTCAGGTCATCAAACATTACTCCCATGAAGCTTCTCTTCTTTGTGTTTACCACAGTTCCCCGGGGCTTGATTATGCCACTTACTTCTGTTCTGTCCAGAAGTGATCTATGATAGCTTTGCTTGTAGTTTTGAAGGGATGAGTTGTTAGGGACATAGCAAAATCACACACACACACACACACACACACACACACACACACACACACACACAGCCAACCATGATTGTGCATACCACTAACCCTCCCATTTGGGGAGGGGGGGGCAGGAGATCTGTCATGAGTTCAAGGCCAGCCTGGACTGCATAGTGAGACCCTGTCTCAAAATAACAAGCCAGATGCACAAAGTGGTGCATACATCTGGAGTTCATTTGCAGAGGCAAGAGGTCCTGGCATGCCCATTCTCTCTGTCTGTCTCCCCCCTCTCTGCTTACAAATAAATTAATTTTTTAAAAGACACCAAAAACATTTTACAGACCCACTAAGAAATGTGCAACATGCTCACAGAGGCGTTGAAGAAGCTCACAGGGAGCAGGAGCCACGGATGCTGCTGAGATCTGTGGCCGATCCTCTGCCTGGACTCTGAGCTCTCAGGGCCAGGTCTCCGCACCAGGCCATGACTCACATGGTCGGCTCAGCAGGTACTAGAGGAAGGGAACCCGTGGGGGTGAAATACAGTTATATGTACCTGTGCGCTCTCTCTCTCTCTCTCTCTCTCTCTCTCTCTCTCTCTCTCTCTCTCTCTCTCTCTCTGTCACCCTTGGTCCTGTCTCAGCCTTATCTTCCTAGGAGACCCATAGAGAGTCCTGCTTGTCTCCCTTGAGACGTGATGAACCCACCAGGGACCAGCACAGCGCCTGGCATGCACAATAGCAGCTACTAGAATAGCAGATAATGGGAGAATAATGGCTACCATTTCCTGGCTGTTGACATTGGTGAGCTGGCTCCAAGTGCTTGAGTCACATCACCGCGTTGAACCCTCACGGTGTTCCGTTCTAACTCTCATGGTGCCCATGGGGAAACACGGTCTTCAAGTGGTGCACAACATCCGTTCTCATTTGAATTCAGGTGGCTTAGAACATGATGCAACAGCATCCACTTCCTCCTCAGCCTGGGTGTATCTGAGCTTCCAATGACCCTTTCATCCTTCTGACTCAGGTGGGGTGCTGTCTGCTTCCAGTCCATGCCTGGTCCTCCTTCCCCCTCCCCACATATTCAGGTTAGTCCTCTTTCCTCAGCCCCACCCAAACCTCCAGCCATCGCAGCACTAGCCTCGGTGTGTCATGGCGAACGTGTTCATTGCCTGTCTTTTCCTTGGGACAGGCATGAACATTAATCAACACATTCCTAGGGCCTGCCACCAACCAGGTACTCGACATTTATTGGAGGAATAAAGAAATGCAGACTTGGGCATCTAGCCTTTCCACTATCCAAAGCAGTAATTGACTCTTTTCACATTCATCCACCTTAAATCATTGTGGAAAGAAATCAGGGGAGAAGTCCATCAAGCAGATGGAGTCTTAAGTTCCTTGACAATGTATAAATCAACTTCTTTATAGGAAAATAAAACCTTTTCTGCCATGGAAGATCACAAGGTTTTTGATAAATATCTATTTATTATTTATTTATTTATTTATTTATTTATTTATTTATTTATTTATTTATTTATTTGAGAAAGTTAGAGAGAGAGAGAGAGAATGGGCATGCCAGGGCTCCCAGGCACTGCAAAGGAACTCCAAACACATGCACCACCTTGTGCATCTGGCTTTACGTGGGAGCTGGGGACTTGAACTCAGATCCTTCTGCTTTATAGGCAAACTCCTTAACCACTAAGCCATCTCGCAGCCTCACAAGATTTAAACCAATGATCAGCCTAACTCATACCTACCCTTCACCAGGCACTATCCTACATGACTGGCATGTACCACCTGACCCCAAAGTAGCACATCCTAATTTCAAAAAGTGTTACATCCACTCATACCCCTGGTATGCTCAGCAACTTTATGGAGTGGATTCTACAGGGACAGTTATCCCTACTTGAAGGATGGGGAAACTGAGGCACGGGTGCTACTCAAGGCACTTCCCCATGTCCATTGCACCTAAAGGGAGTCATGTATGAAGGCTTTCTCTCAGTGTGCTCAGAAGGCTGAATTGCAGGCCTATGAATCTTACCCAACACAGACCATTCCCCCTAGATGGACAGCAGGGGTTTTCTGACAGAGTGGTAACAATTGGGCAAATATGTTGGAGAGAAGGAAGGACCTGTAACCAGCCTGAAGACATGGGGCAACTTAGGAGAGAGGAACCTCACCATGATAACAGGAAAGTCCCCAGGTGTATGACCCAATACAACTGACCCAGACCAGGACAATACTGAGGAAATGAGGACAGAGCAGGCAGGTCTTGTGCAGAAGTCCCCAGGAAGGGGTGGAGGGAAGGTTCACAGGCCTTGGGCTGCCCGAACTTCTGCAATCCCCAAACCTCGCAGATAGGACAAGCAGGACTCTCTTTGGGCCCCAGGAAGAGGAGACTGACGACCCAGGCTCCAGGCTCCATGCCAGACAAAGAGATGACCTCACAAGAGGCCCCACAAGATGGAGCACAGGTCCAAGTCACTGGGTTTCAGTCCCATGAGCCCTTCCTGCATTCCCTCCCCAAGGGGCATCTCCAGAGATGACACGGGACAGGTGCAAAGATGTAGAGTGAAACACAAATGCAGTAAGGCACACGTGCGTGCGTGGGAAGGGAGAGAACCAGAGGAAATGGGTTACAAATGTCTTCCCAGAGGTGACCACTATGACTTCCTGCCACTCTTGGAAATGCTCTTGTTTCCACTTCCACAAGCTCAGGACGCGAGTCCCCAGAGCCTCAGAAGAGATAACCAACACCATGGGCAGCGGCAGAGCCTTGAAGCCAGGAGACCCTTCCTGAGGGACTTTGCTTCTGACCATCAACCTCCCAGGGAGAGGGAGAGGAGCAACAGGCAGGCAGAGACCGGAGGGGTCAGGAACTATGGGGAGGGTTTGGACCATTGATCATGAGTAACTCAGAGTCTGGAACAACACCTACATCCATCACCATGATTTATTAATAAAAACCAGACCCCACCCTCTCTTCCTCCAGGAAGCCTTCCTGGTTGACAGTCTGCAGGGTTCCGCTCATGGTTCTTCCTGTACAGTGACCACTGTTCTGCCAGACCAGATTGTCAGCTATGACCTCGTTTCCCTCTCTGACTCACCATGCACAAAGCCTAACTCACAGCACTCTCTTACACTGGCCCCCACCCGGACAACATGATGCCCAGGACAATTGTCAATGTGACTTTTCAGGGTCACCAGAGCCCCACCAGGAACTCCCTCGGGGTCACTCCTTTTCTCAGTCAGTACATTCCTGAGGTCAAGGGCTTTGACATTCGCATTCCTCTCCTGTCTACACCCTCCCCTCTGTCCCTGAGTGCAGCTACTAACCTTGTCCTCACTTCCCCTCCCCAGGCTGTGCAGATCTCTCCACATCCATCCTCCAAGCCTCCCAACTGATTTCCAAAAGTACTTTCCACATACTCCTGGCAGCCCTGCATTTAAACAACTGCTCAGGGTCACATGACCAGCTGGCAGCCTGGCTCTGACCCCTGACATCAAACACACTACTGAGTTCACATGTTCCCCGGGAGCCCTAATTTCCAGGCAAGTCAATACACACTGTATGAGTCTTTGTTGCTGTTCTCTCTTCTTCAAATGCCCCCTTCCACTTTCCTGGTCCCATCCCACACTTGTACAAGGAAACATCATGGATGGGCTTGGCACCTGTCCTGGACGTGTAGGAGAGTGGGGGCTGAGATCCATGGCTGCTGAGGTCTGGCTTCCTTCTCAGAGGATCACCTTTGCAAGAGAAGAGCCCCCTCCTTACAGACTTCAAGCGGAGGGGAGAATGCTCCCTCCTCAGTGTTTCCTCTATTTGGAAGAAGGCACCTTGTGTCTTTCGCATCAGACAGAAGCTCACTGAAGGCAGGAGCCATGTCTCCCACCCAAAATGGACGTTCCCCAGTATAAGAACTAAACCTTCTCTTTGATGACATCAGAGCCTGCCCAGACCATGACCTGAGTGCTTTGCAGGCATCTCTGTAATAGTGTTTGTACGCGTGTATTGCATACACAAGCCAGCACGCAGAGCCGAGTACTCCGGTACTCAGTACTTGGTCCATAGCAAGGCAGGTCCCCTGGGCCAGGCTCGGGCAGGCAGCCGGCTGCTTGTCCTCCTCTAGTAGAGGCCGTGCTGGGCACAGTAGTGGGCACACAGCTGCCGGTGGTACTGCAGGTGGTAGTCCCTCACCAGCTTGCCCAGGATGTACAGGAACTCTTCGAAGCAGATCTGATTGTCCTTGTTCTTGTCAGCTGCCCGGAACAGCTCTGTGATGTAGTACGGCTCCTTACGGCCCTGGGGAGTGGACAAAGGTCAACCACTCTATGCACGAAAGCAGGTCACCCCCCCCCAGACTCCCCTCCCCTGCTGGGATGGGAGGCATCACACTGGTACATCCTCCTGGGCAAGATGTCTGCAGGAAACAGCCACTCACAAAGAATCAGTGACTAAGCCGCCACATGCCACAAAAATCAGACTCAAGTCACCAGTGTGCTGGGCACCTCACTGCCTCATGTCACTGCCCCAAGGTCTAGCTGGTGATTCCTAGACCCATCAGAGGGGCATGGCCACCAAGATGCCAAAATGGTACTCTTCCCAGAATCACTGGGAACGGTTTCTGAATAGCACTCGGTGGCCCGGTGCCCCCCCCCCCATAACCTCCATCGACAGTCAGTGGCTGTGGTCTATATTCCCAGATCCACTACAAACTCTCCCAGAGAAACAACCAAGTGGACTTCCCGGAGGCAGTGCCCTGCCTCCATCCTGTGCACCGGGAGATCCCCAAGGGCATCAAAGACTTGCATCCCCAGCGTGAATGCTGGCCACCACCAACCAGGGGCAGAGGTTTACATGCCACGGCATCTGCCCAGGCGTCGTTAGTGAGGCTTTACCTGGTTCTCCCACATAGAGAGCAGAGTGAGGGACTGGACAAAGCCAGAAGCCATGAGATATCTGAGGCTGAGGAGTGGGAATGGCAGAGAGGAGAAAGACCATGAGGAGAGTCAGAGGTCTGAGGAGAGTGAGAAGATGGGTCAGGTGGAGACAAGGTAGGCATGGCTGGGTACTAGGCACAGAAGCCAGTTCCAGCTAGATCCGCCTGGTGGGCATGAGGTTGCTCAATCTCAGTGTGGAGCACGTGGGAAGCACTTAGGGGAAGGAAGTTGATGTGCTTGGAAGTTGAAGCTATAGGCCTTTCTTTCTTTCCTGAAGACAGGTTCAAAGTCTCTCTCCCCTTCCCACGACGCCATCTACTGTTGATATAATCTTACCAACTCCACAGAGTTTAGCAACCAGAGAAGACCTGGACGCTTCCTTTCTTGGACAGGCTCTCCCCAGCTCCCTCCACCAGGCCTGGCCCCAAGAGCCCAGCAACAAATTAACATCCTGAACCCCATGAGTGCAGGGCCCATGTGGTCCAGGGGCAGCCCCCACAGGGCTCTCCCCAGAAGGGCAATGATTTCTTAGGAAGTGAAAACACAGGAGCTCCCACCAGAGCCTCTACCCACTCACGGGTACATTCCAGAAAGTGGAGGGCAAGACTGTCCTCTCGACCCTTTCCCAAGGCTGGGCAATAGGCAGAGGTCCTTAGCCAAGGAGATCATTTCTTAGATGATGGGTTGGGCCTGACTTCCTCTGGATTTGGGGGACCAGAGACCCTGGTGCATGAGTCAGAGACCTGAAGGCAGCACCCCCAGACTTCCCTTCAGTCATTTTAGTCCCCAAGAAACCCAGTAATCACCAGCTAGATCTTGGGGCAGAAGATGGCCAGGCCCTAAAGACATCTGAACCCAGAACCTGGGACTGGGTCCATCCAGTTCTAAGAAGCTCTAGAAACAGGAAGTAGAAGGAGAGGTTCATTTTTGACCCCTACCAAACCACAGAGGTTTGGTAGGGCAGACCACACAGCCTAACTTAAACTACGCACCCCCAGGCCCTGGGCAGAGGGTGGGGGGCAGAGGAGATGATGCTGGGGCTCAAAGGATGCACAGAGGCTGTCTGGGTTTGGGGCAGAGTTGCACAGAGAACCACACAGTTTGGGGTTAGGATGGAGTCTAAGGAACCAGCTATGCTTAGGCTAGAGTGAAGCCAGGCAGAGAGCTTCAGAAAGGGAAGACCAAGAAATAAAGCAAGCCCTGCTGCCTGCCATTCTAAGCCCCTTACCTCTTTCTTCCGACCCCATAAAATACCCTCTATGGGTGTCCCGGTCCCCTCTTCATCCCCCACATTGGCCCAGACCCTACGCACCAAGGTCTCCATGAAGCGGGGCACATTGTCCACAAGCAAAGCCTTCAACTCCTCCAGGGACAAGGTCTCCAAGTCCCCTTCCCGGGCAGCATACTGGTGGTAGCAATGGATGATCTGGAAGAGGGAATCCTCCACCGGAGTGTCTGGCATGGTTGCGGGGCCTCAGAGCTGGCGAGAGGGCAGATCTGTGAGGAGAATGTGGGAGGTGGGGGCTGGGAGAGTCCATAGCAGAATGGACAGTTCCCCTGAGAGCCTTCTGCCCTGCGGTTCCTACCCATTTCCCTACCCCTTGTCTCAACAAGAAGGCCTCCCGACACTTGGGACCCTTGCAAACTTGATTCGATGCCACTACCCCAAGAAGCTTTCCTGCATGCATCCAGCATGGCTCCTAAGAAGGTCTGAGGGTACAGGAAGGTGTTCTCCCCTGTAACCTGGTTCAGCCTAGGAGTTACCTACAAAAGAGTGGGGAAAACCAAGGACTCTTTACAAGATAGTTGTTGCGTTATTTGCAGTGAAACTTTTTAAATCCTTAAAGCAAGTCCCAGCCCATACGACAAACTATTTTGTGCTATAGCAGAATATTCAGACGCTCATACTCAGGAGGCCCAGAGCTATTCTCCTATTGTTGCTGCTGGTGGTTTCTTCTCACTGGAATACACAGATGGCTCAGACATACACCACCTTGCTCTATGAGCTTCTCTGGGCGTTTGCACACCCTCAGCAAGGTCTCTTGATCTCTAAGGGCCCTCCCGAGCATCTGATGCCCATGACCTCCCATTCCCCACTTCCTGCAGAGAAGGAGGTGACACTATTCTCAGGACACAGCTGTCCTCCCTGGATCCTGCGTAGGTAAGGATTGTTAACAGCCACGGCTTCCAGCTGATTGGAGCAAGCAGGCATCAGACAAAATACCCTAAGCCAATTAATGCTCACACAGGCCTTAGGGGTCAAGCATGTTTTCCTGAAGAGGAATGAAGACCAGAGAAGTTCGGTTTAGCAGGATCACACAACAGATCCAAAAGATCCACCTCGATTTGGACTCAAAGCCATGTGCTTGGGTACAAGTCCAAAGATAGGCTTTTCATCTAGGATCCGAAGCCCACATTCTCCAAAACAGACAAGCTGTGCGGTTCTGCGCTCTAGAAGCTGAACACAGCCAACTCGGCCCACCCCGCCTCAGAGGCACTGACCTGTTGCTGTAATGGGGAGACTGCAGGCACCCCCAGTCCTACCAAGCTCAAACAGAAGTCCCCACTCTGGGTGTCCTCCGTATGCCAGCAGTGTGTCACTCTCCATGGTTTTTCTACAGCAGGATGATCCTTAACTGCATTCCTGGGGTGACATCAGCTCTGTCATTGCTAAGACCAACTCAGCCAGGTTCAGAGACCCACCAAAGGTCTCATTAGGCACCTGCAGCCTCGGTTAAGAGTTCATCCTTTCTGCTTCAGGGCTTCGGGTGAGGTCAGGGTCATTCCTAGAACATGCTCCATCAATTAATGAACTCCAGCTTCCACAGTCATGAACCAGTCATTTTCATTCATTCAACAAATATTTTCAAGTCATTACAGCGTGCCAGGCACTCTGTCAGGAGATATAAATAAGACACTGGGCCAGCTCCGAGGGCCGGGCTGAGTGAGGGGACTAATAGCCACGTACTGTCACTATGCACTCTGAACACTGACGAGAGCTGGGCTCTCAGGACACCCAGCAAGAGGCACCTTCGAACTGGGAAGCTGTGGAAGACTTACCTAGAAAGGGGTGAACTGAAGAGATGTTTGAGTGGCTATGAGGAATGAGGCCCAGGGACTCCAGGAAGAGGGAATGCTATGGGTAAAGGCTTGATGGGGGGGCGGAGGGGGGGAAGAGCCTGTCCTGCTCAGGAGACTGCATGGACCGGGTGTATAAGACTAGACAAGCGGTGAAGGACCCAGTTCATCAGGGACATCCGCAACCTCATCCTGTACATGGAAAGAGACCGGAAAGGGCCTTCCGTGAGTTGGTTGTTATGCAGGAGGTGGGGGGGAAAATGCCAAGGCTGGGCTGAAGAAATGGCTTAGCAGTTAAGGCGTTTGCCTACAATGCAGAAGGACCTGAGTTCGATTCCCCAGTGCCTATATAAAGCCAGATGCACAAGAGAGCGCATTCATCTGGAGTTCATTTGCAGTGCATGGAGGCCCTGGCATGCCCATTCTCTCTCTCTCTCTCTCTCTCTCTCTCTCTCTCTCTCTCTCTCTCTCTCTCTCTCTCTCTCTCTCTCCCTCCCTCCCTCCCTCCCTCCCTCCCTCCCTCCCTCGTGGGTCTGGCTTATGTGGGTCCTGGGGAATTGAACCCAGGGCCTTAGGCACTTTTAACCTCTGAGCCATCTCTCCAGCCCAATAAATAAATATTTTTTTAAAATGCTAAGGCCAACATTGCCCATTAGGAAATAACCAACTGCATCATGGACTCTAAGATGAGTCATGCCTGGAATCCTGGCCTCCACACAGATGCCGCTCAAGTGACAGGTGAACCTCGCTTCCCCATCTCGCCCCACTACAGACTTTGTCTCAGTGGTCCCCTTCTCTTGACCCCACCTAACACTACTGGCAAGGAAATGCATGCTGTTGGGTGCATCTTCCAGCAGGTGGTGCCACAGAACAAGTAAGAGGCCCAAGAAAGAGTCCAGGCGTCCCTTAAAGAAGACAGATTAAAGTGCTTGCTGGCGGTGTTGCTCAGTGGTGAAGCTCCTGGGTTCAGTCCTCAGCACCAAAAGAATATGGAGGATAATGATCCACTTAAGCCAATACCTTCTCCACTTTTCATTCACCTACCTGATAAAATGATGTTCTCAACAAACGAGTCGTTTATCAAAACACTTCTGTGTTTCTGTGCTAAAATTTGGGTTCAAACTCCTACAAAAGCAAAGCCATTCAGAAATACGAAGCTAGAGCCACGGAAAATTTTGTTGAATGTCTTTGATTCAGCCTTGGCGTTTATTCTAAGAAATTAATTGGCCTTCGGGGCTGGCTGGAGAGATGACTCAGCAATAAAGGGCATTTGCAAGAGCCGGGCATAGTGGCACACGCCTTTAGTCCCAGCACTCAAGAGGAAAAGGTAGGAGGATCGCCGTGATTTCAAGGCCAGCCTGAGACTACATAGTGAATTCCAGTCAGCCTGGGCTAGAGCGAGACCCTACCTTGAAAAACAAAACAAAACAAAAAAAGGCATTTGCTTACAAAGCCAGCCAGCCTGGGTTTGATTCCCCAGTACTCACCTAAAGCCAGATGCACATAATGGTACATGCATCTGGAGTTCACCTGCAGTGGCTGGAGGCCCATCAGCTGTTTTAAGTGAGTGCTAAAACTGAATCCATGGCTGAAGTTGATCAAAAATTATAAAACACAAATTGGATAAACACGTGTAAAAAAAGAAAATAGATCCACTCCTTTCACCATGCACTAAAATCAACTCCAAATGGATCAGAGACCTCAATATTAACCATGTAACTCTAAACACCCTGGAAGAAAAAATAGGAGGAACCCTACATGAGACAGGAGTAGGGAATAACTTCCTGAGCAAATCTCCAGTAGCCCAGGAAGTGCAACAGTCACTTAACCCATGGGACCTGATCAGGCTCAAAAGCTTCTGTACAGACAAAAACACCGTATTCAGAGCCAATAGACCCCCTTCAAACTGGGAGATGATTTTTGCCAGCTACAACTCAGACACAGGCCTAATTTCCAGAACCTACAGAGAACTCAAAAAAATTAATAACAAAAACTCAAAATGCCCCCTCACAAAATGGGGAACTGATCTCAACAGAGAATTCACAGCGGAAGAAACACATATGACTTTACTCCCATGAGAAAGTGCTCAGCATCCTTAAGTATCAGGGAAATGCAAATAAAAACCACAATGAGATTCCACCTTACTCCAATCAGAATAGCAATCATTAAGAAAACCAACAGGGCTGAAGAGATGGCTTAGCGGTTAAGGTGTTTGCCTGCAATGCAGAAGGACCAGAGTTCAATTCCCTAGTGCCCATATAAAGCCAGATGCACAAGAGGGCGCATGTGTCTGGAGTTCATTTTCAGTGGCTGGGGGCCCTAGTTCTCTCTCTCTCTCTCTCTCTCTCTCTCTCTCTCTCTCTCTCTCTCTCTCTC